>PVIU01005387.1:0-37389 GCA_004026605.1 Ondatra zibethicus | reverse complement strand
CTCATTCAGTCCTGGCCCAGCTGGATTTGGTGAGCTCCCATTAGATCAGACACACTGTCACGGGAGAGGCTGGTCCCCCAAGGCAATTGTTTGAATCGTTCATTATCCAACTGTGTCTTGCATCATCGTGGCCTAGCTGGACACTTCCTTCATTGTTTATCCAAAAGCTTACATTTGGGTGGTATAGTTGTTACAAGGTATGGATCTTGTTCAGCCAACGCTCAGATGCAAGTGGTGCCACCTGAGGTGTACTTTTTCAGTCATCTTAAAAATCTATTTTATGCTTATAAAATGTATTTAGGACAATCTTAAAGATAACACTATGGATCAGGAAGATGCTTAACCTCTCAGCATATTTTTATATTACATATATATATTTAATTTTCAGCTGTATTTACATAAGTGTGTGTGTGTGTCTGTGTGTGTGAAGAGGTATGTGTGACACTCCATACATATGACAGTCAGGGGACAACTTGAGAATCAGTTCTCTCCTTCTTCCATGTAGGTCTCAGGGATCAGACCCAGGCCATCAGGTTTGGTGTGCTTTTACTGAGTGAACCTTCCCGTTGGCCCCTCAGCACAGTTCCTAACATATGCTGTGTGCTTGTAAATGGTAGTTCACAACATGAGTACCTTTCCAAATGGGAAACAGAATCAAAGAATAAAAATGGATTTTCCTTTTCTCCTTATAGTCACAGTTTTATATTTTAATTTTTCAAAAATGGTACTTTGGAAGCAAAATTCCAGATAATGCAACAGAATACAGCAAGATATTTTCAAGTATGCGAATTAATACCTGAATTAAAAATAAATTAATACCTGAATTTTTTAAAAAATAAAAAAAGGCCAGAGATATGTCGCACTAAACCCAACAACCTGAGTGCAGTGTCTGGTACCCACATGATGAAAGGAGAAAACTGACTCCCACAAATTGTCCTCTGACCTCCATACCCATGCTGCATTTTAGGAAAGTCTATTTATTTTTTAAAGCAAAAATACTCGTTCCCTCTGCCAGGCTTAAGATCTTTATCTAATCCTGTTCTTTAAGCCATTCAATCCTATTTGTGAGACATATCAGTTAATATCAGTTTTAGTATTCTACTTCAAACTAACTTAATAACAATAAAATAAAGAGAAAGTATAAAAGTGTATGCTTAGAAAGACACCAGGAGAGGTATCAAATCTTCAGGGCACCAGCCAGATTCCTTCATGCCTATGATATGCTGAGGATTCCCTTGTGTCTGAGGCACGAAGCCTGAAGGAAGTGAGCCTGCCCCGCCAAAGCTTGTGGCTCTGTTCATTCTCTGCGTGGCTGGTGGCTGCCGTATGCGGAGCAATGGGCCTGCAGTCGCTCCCTCCTAAGGAGCACCAAAACCCATTTGACTTGCTGGGCCCAGCACCTGGGAGGCAGAAGCAGGCGGATCTCTGTAACTTGGAAGCCAGCCTGGTCTCCAACATAGCAATTTCCAGGACAGCCATGGCTGCAGAAAAACTCTATCTTGAAAAAACAATAAACAAACAGACCACTAACTGTCCACTCAGGTTCCCACTTACCATTCATTCAGTCTCTGTTGGTCCCGTAGACTTCCGCGGATCCAAAGGCGTTCCAGTGGGTGTGAATCTATTCCAAGGCAAAAGTCCCCGGTGGTCCTTGGGCGCCAGCATCTCTCTGTATGAATGCTTATTAGCACTGTTGTCATAACGACATAGAGAAGCAGGATGACTCAAGGAGGAACCCAGCCTCAGCCTTGTCCTCCTCTGCTGTCCCCTTCAGGTAGCTGGAATACATTGACGTTTTCTTTCCTCACTGCATGGTGCCACTATAAGGTTAGCAGGTTTATAAGGAAGCTGAGTTCTGTTCAGGGAACTTCACTGGGAGAGTTACAGCCTTACAGCATTGGCAGACGTATGGGACCCTTGAAGGAGAAATGGAGAGTCGGATACAAAGGGAGTTTCTGTACTATCTTTGGGGTGCAGGGAGAGTTCACTTCACAAGGCTGGAAGGTAGTATTTAAGAGTTAAGCTATAATTCAGGGTTGTTTGGGGGCCTGGGCATCACTGGGGTTGAGCTAGTTGCTGCAAATGGAGAAAGAACAGAGGCCACACCACATTTTGCTGTCAACTTGATGGAGAGAGAGTACAAGGGTGTGTGGCCTGACTTCTGGGAGAGAGAAGAACCCAGGGTCTGTGATCTAACAAGCAAAATCTCCATACTCACAAGCCCCTCTTGAGTAAGATGCCCATGTTCACTATAACTCTTTAATAATGAGAGGGTCTGGTCCCATGTAATCCTAGAAACCTATCCTTTTGAGATTGGTGGCCCTGCATCCCTTCCCCCCGTGAGAACGTCGTGGAGGCTGTGAGCCAGCACAGGGCAAGGAGACACATTCTCCTAGCCTCTTCCCTTCTGTCCACACATTTCCTGCTTGCAAGGAAGTGCGTTAGGGAAGAAAGGTGAAGGGACAGACTAGTGTTTGAGTGGGTGGCTTTGCTTTCTCTGAGCTCCCGATGGCTCATGCTAGCTCTGTGTCGCACTGAGTGCTTTTGTAAGCTCCTTGGCGTCTCAGTCCTCAAGTCCCCCCTTAGTCTGGCAGAAGCACTCTGAGTAGCGATTTGAGAGTTCCTTCACCACTGGCAAGTTAGTTATTCCTCGCCAGCCTCCCCTTTCTAACTCGCTCTCTTCTTACCCCCCCCAGGGTGCCCTGTCGCGTCTACCCTGATATTCTACACATCCTACAATTACATGTCATCTTTTCTGGCCCCATACAATGGAAGTAAACGTTTATTCCTGGATATTCGTACTCAGACTTCCATCTGGAATATTCTGAAATAGATAGAATTTAATCATAATTATTCTTCAGCTTTCTCAGACACAGATGAGTCACCCACCATCTGTGTATGCCAATTGCAAGGTCAAGTACAGATCTCTATACTTGGTCCTTCCCCCATCCTTAGGCTTGTAGCTGGAAGGCAGCACCCATCCCTCATTCCTTTCACGGGAGATCTTACCAGTGATAGGATGATGGCAAGCAATTCTTTTCTTCCCTGTTTTGTTTACTACCTCTGTTTCCATCCTGATTTCTCTAAAGGGCTGACGAGTCTCGAAACAGATTTTCATTATTTTTTAAATGCTCTCATCTGCGGCTTTATTTCGGACCCGCACGGTTGCCTGGTACCGACCATATTTGTGCTTCAGTTGACATAGAAGCCAGAGGAGCCTCCACTCTAGCATCCTGTTACATAAGTGAAAATGGAATTTCTCTGGCATGGTATTTATTGTCATGATGCCAGGACCTCATCATAATCAACACCGCAAAGGAAATACCAAAGGAAGCAATAATGACGTGCCATTTGTTGTAAAGCCCGAGCTAAGGTGTGTCTTTGCTCTATGTTTACATAATGGCAAGGTTCACTTTATAATGTAACTTTCCACATGGCAATTGAAATAGCAGACTCGGAGGTTATTACAGGACTAGGTCAGAACATATGAACTACCCATATGGTTTTATGTGCTCTAAAATACCTTCTTAGAGACCTGATGTGGTGCTAGAAATTTCCCCTTTGACTCACAGGGAATTGCAAAGTCTTTATCAGAAATATTTTCCTGGGAAGAAAATAGCAATGTGCAGAAAGAACCCTGGGACTTTTAGGCATACCAAGCCTTTCACGCTACATTGGCTTTGATTTTGTCTGCTAAGGCTCTTAGCTTATGTAGTCTCTAAAGAGGAAAGCATGTGTAATAACTGGGCAGTGCCAATAGCAAGAATGTGGAGAGTAAATTTCAGTGCAGTTTTGCTGAAGGGGAAGCAAGCTGTCATTGAAAGTTTAGAGCATGTGATATTGACCCCACCTTTCTGATACGTAAGGCAGGAACTATTTGTTCTTGAACTGGGCAAATGACAGCCGCACCTTGACACCGGATTTCACCACTTGAAGATAGACTTAAATCAAAATTCAAACACTGCTAAACTATTTTAAGATAACAAGTTCAAATATTCATATTTGAAATGGAAGAACATTATTGAGGTGCTGATATAGGAGCAACTTATGAGAAATATGGAGCCTCAGGGAGAAGATAAGGTGTCTCACCCAAATGTCACTGAAATGTGTTTGTGTCTGTATAATAGCTAAATTGTATCATTTATTCACCTCACCATTTATTTCATTGGATTGCCTAAAGGAACCCTGTTTAGTGAAATGAAGGGGTGTGATAATACAGGGGTAATTCCACAGCAAATGCGGCTTGCAGCAGGTAATGGGGTCTTTTCTGAAGATGAATGATAAAATTTCTAGCTTGTGGAACAAAATAGCTCAGATATACAGACTAGAGCTCATGGCCTCTAAGAGAAGCCGCGCACATTCGTTGAGGGCACTAGCTCTCCACCCTGACAGCCATCACCTTACCCAATCCTTTAAGAATGGAGTCGCTCATCCAGTAACACCGCCAGCTAGGAAGGACACAGACGTTAGAAAGTGCTAGAAGGGAGCACCTTGTTGACATTGCAACCCGAAACCACCCCTCAGCTGCTGGTGTCAGGTTCACACATAATCTGAACCAGACTGGTTTCTTCTGAAACTTTGCTTAAAAGTAGCCTCAGCTGGAGCAGGAACACTGCTCCAGCTAGCAGGAAAGCGATCACTCTCAGCAGTCCAAAGGAGTTTAGAGAGTATTAAAATGAAGTGACTCCACCAGCCACCTTCACAAATCCTGTCTGTTCCATGGAGCCTATTTCTGGGATCATATTATTGGGGAACAAGATAAGAAACTCACTGATTCATTCAGATGAATGTTTAACTACCTGTTCTTGTAAGCACTGGGTACTGTAGTAAGAATATGAGTTTATGGAAGGTAGACCGAATTGCATTGCCTTGGAGGTTTAACCTGTAAATACATTTTTACAAAAACTGGGTTTGTGTTTTCATGTGTTTTCATATTTGCCACTTGGATAACCTTCATGGAAACAGGTGTAGATTTATTCAGTTTAAAAATACAAATGCACACAGATATGATGGTATAACTAAGGTGTTTTGTTATTAGTCATTGGCTCTGCAAAGCAGAATGACCTAGAATAACAGAGGATGAGAGGATGTACTTTCAGAGGAAACAGATAAAGCACGTTTATCTTGAAGAGAAAAATGCCTTGCATGCCTGCCACTCTACCCTGAAACTAGGAAAATGACAGGAATATACAGCCCCATCCAAAGGCCAGACCCCGCGGAGTCCTTTGCACTCAAGACCTCTCCGGATGACTGGAAGACCACAGAGGCCTTTGGAGACCCAACGACAACTACTATAAGGGGCTTCATTAGAACATCTCTGCAATTAAAGACAAAGTGCGACTGAGAACCCCAGAAAACCGCACAAACACCTTTGTCAATTTCCTTCCTTGAGTGTTCCTTCTGTTAACTATTTTAACATGTCTATTAAACTAATGTTCAAGGGTACAGTCACCCCAAGGACCAAGGACAAACTGCATTTGTCAGCAGGAGAAGACACTTGCTCAGGAATTGCAAGGAGGAAAGAAAGAGTGGATCCCTGCAAGTTTTCTCTCCTTTCCGCGCTACCTGCAAGCTAGCGCATGCTCATAGCACACATCAGTGCCCCACCACAAGTAAGCAAATAATAGTATAAAAGAATTCGTTGTCTGAGGCAATGTGTGTTCCAGGAGATCTAATACTCTTTTGTGCTCTGCTTTGTCACCAGACACACTCATAGTGCACAGACAGACATGCAGGCAAAACACCAAAATTCATTTCAATAAACAGATTAATTTAAAATTTCTTGACTAGGACTAACTGACAGAAATCCATCAAGGGATTAGAATGCAAATAAATATAAACAACAGCAGACTAGATAGAAATATGCAATACATATAGACAACATTAAATTCTCCAGGATCCAAGGACATTGATGTACTTACAAACTTTAGTTCATATCTTCATGGTTTTAGAGAAACTTCATTTCAGCTTGAGTTCTGGATCTTCAGTTTGATCAAGAGTTGACGCAGTCTCACTACCTTGCTCCCTTTCAAAGCCCGTCTGTTTTCCAGAACTCAGTGCTTCGTTGCCCTTGCGGACACCAGTTCTTTACATTTTGGATTTTGGTTTTTGGTTTTTCATTTTCTGATGAATACCACAATCATGAGCAACCATTCCTACCTATGGTCTTTCCACAAATATCCCTTGAGTGTTTTCTGTGAGTCAACCGGATATGTAGCACCTGAGAGTAAGGCAGGGAACACCCAGAGACCATTCCTGCCCTGTCTGCATAAATGATTCCACTCAGGTGGGGGGCCCGGCAATGTGAGCCATCCTTGACTGAGACCTGGAAGGGGCTGACAGCTGGGTCAGGAGACTGAGTCAGGAAAGAACACAAGGGGGAGAACACGGACTGTTCCTTCAGGAAAAGTTGTCCAGAGCCGGGCGGTGGTGGCTTTAATCCCAGCACTCAGGAGGCAGAGGCAGGCGGATCTCTGTGGGTTTGAGGCCAGCCTGGTCTACAGAGTGATTTCTAGGATAGCCAGGGCTGTGACCCAGAGAAAGCCTGTCTCAAAAAAAAAAAACCCAAAAAGAAAACAGAAAGAAGGAAGGAGGTGAGGGAGGGAGGGGGGAGGAAGGAAGGAAGAAAGGAAGGAAGGAAGGAAGGAAGGAAGGAAGGAAGGAAGGAAGGAAGGAAGGAAGGAAGGAAGGAAGGCAGAAACTTGTCCAGAGTGGTTGAAGCATGAAAAAGTTTAGGATAAGAACAGACGCCATGATCACAGGACCAATTCTAGAATGATCTGGAGGAGCAGCCTGGGGCTTCGGTCAGGAAAGTCCATCTTCACTTCTTCACAGCTTGCTATTTATTTTCAGTTTGTTAAACACAGAGTCTCATGTACTCTAGGCTGACCTCACAGCTGCACTGCAGGAGGGTGATACTGACTTAATGATCTTCTTCATCTCCACTTCCCAAGTGCTGCAATTACAGGAGAGCATGTCCTGAGCGGGTTTGGGGATTCTGGAGGGGAACCCTGATTTGTGCGTGCTGGACAAGCACTCTACCAGCTGAGCCCCAGCTCTATCTCTGCAACGCCCGATCCCTACACACACTCGGGAAAGACACATCCTAGAAGCCAGATTCTGACGTCCCCAACATTTCTAATTTGTGATTGAGTAATGGATTTTAGCTTGTCGCTTCCCTAAAATATCCAAAAATAAAAAGAAAGGTTCGCAGAAGAATGTCTGGTTTTAATCAAAAGGAAAAGCTATCATAATCAAAAAGCTTTCTTTTTTGTATTTTTAAAAATGCACCATGAAATTTTATAGCCTTGAGAAAACTCTGTCCTCTGAATCTAGCCAACTAATACTCCTGTCTTTTGTAGGATGAAAGTGTTTTGTGCTACAAAAATG
Organism: Ondatra zibethicus; assembly: GCA_004026605.1. NCBI lineage: Eukaryota > Metazoa > Chordata > Mammalia > Rodentia > Cricetidae > Ondatra > Ondatra zibethicus. The sequence goes on along the minus strand of PVIU01005387.1, from coordinate 30,000 downwards.
TTTTATTTCTCTTCCTCAAAACTTCCATAGCACTTTCAACCTGAGACCAAACTCTGGACAGAAAGTGGGTGTCCGAACTGCTAGAGCGTGAACCGGGTCAGAAAGTGCAGGAGGAAGACGGAGTCTCATACCATTCAGCTAATCTTGTTGGCCATCATTCAACAGAATTTTTTTCTGGGATGACTCCAGTCTAGTGCCTAAAAGGGAATATATTTTTAAAGGTATCAAATTCAGCTTATTCTCCTCTAGGTTTGAATGTAGTTATAAGGAATTAAAACTCTTCCTCTTTTCCATAGACATTTATCTATGAATCGCAATCTTAAGTATTTAGGCTCGGGAAACAGAGTCCATGAAGATAGAAGCAAGATTCTTTTTAATAAGCCTATTTGTTATTGATATGTTTCTTCACAGAGTGGTATGGAAATTATCAGTCCCATTCTTTTTCTCATAGAGCTAATCCAAAAAAACCTGAGTATAGTTGTTATTATACATTAGTTCCATGCCTGGCTATATTTTGTCACAAACTTCTTCATGTGTGAAGAGGGATCTTCAGATAGGAACTGTTTGAATTAGATTGGCCAGTGACATTTTGATTGCTATTTGATGTGGGAAGGCCCAGCCCACTGTGAGCAGTGCCACCCATGGTCTGGGGTTCTGGGTTGTATAAGAAAATTTAGTGAGCATGTGCCAGAGAACACACCAGTAAGTTTCAATCCTCTGTGGTTTCTGTTTCTGTCTCCACTTGAGCTCCTACCCTAATTTCCCTCAATTGATTGTGACCTGGTAAATGCAAGCTAAATAAACCTTCCTTTCCTTTAGTTTCTTCTGTTCATGATGTTTGTTACAACAACAGACAGGAAACTAGAATAATTTATGTTTCCTTGGACACAAGATGAGGGGTATAGGTAACATAGGTTGTCCACACTCAACAGAGATGAACAAATACAGTGTGGCTAAAGATATACACATAGCTGAGCCTTCAAGACTCATAAAACCATCCTTTTCTTTAATGAGGAAGCAACATAGAACAGTGTGGTCTCATTCTGCAGCACTCTCTGTGGTGGTGAGTGTAGAGTCCCTTACTTGGCCAGTGAGTGATTGCTGGCTCTGTTTTAGAAAGAGCCAAGTCTCATGACTAAATTGAAGAAATGCAGTAGTTTTCAATTAGCAGAGACTTAACCTGTTGTGTTATCCATTCAGATTCTCTTCAATTCTCTAAGAACATTTCAAAGGGAAGTGGGGGATACTCAAGCAAAAGACTTCCTCACTATCTAGCACAGCTTTTAAAGAATCAAAAGCCGCTGGTTGCATGAGAAGTTCTATGACTCTATTGTTGTGAATGCGTTGTTTTACTTGTTTTGATTTCTATTATTATCCATAGCCAAATATATACCAGAACTTTAACTACCTAGTGACAAAGAGAAAATATGGGGTACAGAGAAAGTTTGAGTCGTAGTTAATCATCTTGAAATGCAATGAATGACCACTAAAAACATTCTACTTGCTAAGCAGTTCCTGACATTTTTTTGTACTGGTGAACACAGTTTGTTTATTATGGAGAATGAATTATCTCTTTTAATTTTTAAACTATATTTTACTTATTTATCATGGGTGTGGTTGCATGCATGTCATGGCACCCATGTGAAGGTCAAAGATCATTTTGCAGGAGTCAGTTCTCTCCTTCCATCATGTGGACCCCAGGGATCAAAGTCGGATGGTCAAGACTTGGCAGGAAGCATTTTACCCACTGAACCATCTTGCAGCCCCTAAAATTTAACTAAAGATACATTGGATGTGCTCCTTTTCATGTCCAGCGTGTCAGATCAAGCTCAGAATCCAAACTACACTCCATTCACACAATCCATAAAAACACATCCACATGAAGTACACATTGGAAAAATACGAGTGTTTCTCTAAATACAAAAGGGAAAACATTTGCCTTTGAATTTTTTTAAAACACTGCCTAAATTGGCATATGTTTTACATTATTCCTCTAGCGTTCTAGCTTGCGTACACATGTGGACATTATGTGGGTTCACACAGCCTAGTGGTGGCCTGTGTGCATGTCTACCTGTCAGATCCAAGCTACTTCCTTTCAAATTTGCATGAGCTATCTTAAAGCAAACCTTCATTTATTTGGTTGTTTGAAGTATTTTAATTGAGTCACAGAATGGGATTTAGAATCACAGTCTATATAAAGAAAACATTTAAATGTGATCTTTATAGACTTACATTCTTGAAGAGGCGAGTTTAATTAAAATAATGATATAGTAGAAGTCATGTCCCATTTTTCTTTTTGCAACCATAATTTAAATTCAGAGGGCAGTAGGGAAATATCGGCAGCCATTCTGCAGCTGTCATAAAGATCTCTTGGGTACCTGCTCTGGCAATTGCCTTATCACAGCACAGCACAGTAACACAAACAATAGTGGTCCTTATCTGCAAACGCCAGGTTCAGGCTTATTAGTGGAGGGATTTGGCAGCCACCTCTCTCCGCATAGCAACTGGGCAAATATTGTTCCAGTGCCCCAAGTGACCAATGAGAATCAAGACAATGCTTTTGAATCTTCTCAATACAAGTAGTGTTACTGTGAACAGTCTCTCTGTCACTCTCGTTCCTCTCTCATTTAATCTTTCCGCGGTCAAGAATGTGAGCTCATCTACAGACTTTAAATACTTGGGGACTTTTATGAAGGGAAAATATTACAAAGTTTGCTTCGAGAACAACTTAGGTAGGCATTTCTGTTTAATTACTAGCTACTTGATCATGTTGTGGGGCTTGAAGAGTGTTATTTTGCTCATATTATGTCTGTCATGGGCATCTCTGAATACAAATGTGTCAATCAGCGATCATGATGTTTTTCATTATTCTATAGAGACCTAGAATGACTAAAATTAAGCAGGAAGTAGATTTCTAATCACTTAATGAATGACCCAGGATCCTTGTTCCGAAATGCTGGCAGAAAATGTTCTGGAATGGGTTACCGTGATGTATAGTAAATCAGAATCAGACTTGACCCCACTAGTTTGTTTCTGAAAATTGATTGTGTCGACCTCAGCCTCTGTTAACTCTAAGAACTGTGACGTGAGGGCAGTGGCAGAGAGGACGCTAGAAAGGACTCTGAGATCAAGTAGCAGGGACCAGTGTTCTCTTGCAGCTGCAAATGAAGGGATGTGGATTTAAATCCACAGACTGTGGCATTCACTGTATTTCCTGTCTTTCCTTCTGCTTCGACTTGAGCTTTCCCCTTTGTTTATGATAGTGGCTAGTGTGTAAGCCATGATGTTCTGTAGGGCTGGATATTGTTATTATTCAACAGGAACTGAGGTTTCAAATTACCTCTGCAGACGCAATAACCTTGGTTATTAACTAATTGCAAAACAACTCGCTTTAGGTTAACAGTGCAACTGCCGTGCACTGCAGGCTTTACTAATGAGAGAGAGAGAGAGACAGAGACAGAGAGACAGAGACAGAGAGAAAGAAAGAGAAGGAAAGAAAGAAATGTTAGAAACTGTCAGTGGGTATGTTTTCTTTTAAACCAAATTGATACTGTTTTTGTAGATGTCTAATTGTGTTTTTAGCTCAAATGAAAACCCCCATCATGCAGACTCACTCTGGCCACCTAAGAACTCTGCCATAGAAGGAGCATGCTTTCCCTCCCTTGTGGGTTTTCAAACTTGGCCGCATGGTATTTCCAAATTGGCAGAATAATACCTTCTAGACAGGGCTTTAAGGCTCTGCTTAATTGAGTACAGCAGGTTAATAAAAGTGCCAGTGTTCCTTAAAAATAAAACCCAAGTGCTCCGTGAACCTAAAGCAAATGCTAAATATCAGATTAAGCTGCCAGTTGCAGTTTTTCATGTTTATCTTCTGAGATAGGAATAAAATTAAAGTGTGTTACCATAGCAGCATCTGTAACATTTTATGAGACAAAGGATCCTTTTTTTCCACACGAAGATCCAAGCCAGAAGCATTATCCATTAAAGAAAGCAAATAAGGCTAGAGGGACATAATTTTTTTACAGTCATATTATGGAAATCCGAAAGTTCCAGCGTCCTGAGGTCAGATTGTGAAACGCAGATGTTCACATTCGCTTTTGGCCTGGATTGACACCCATGGGTCGTTCCTGAATATTGATCAGCCTCCAACACCCTAAAAGGGGGAACACTGCCTCTCCCCCTCCACGCTGTTTTTCTCAAAGCACATTTTAGGAATAGGAAGTGGTGGCAATCACCCTGCGCTTTGTGATGCTTTCGTTTAAGCTGCCTGGCCAGCTCCATTTTGTAATCTTGATTTGATTCTCTGGAGCTTGTTTCTCTGGCTTCCCTACTTTGAAACTAATGGCAGGGTTCTTGCCATCTGAAGGAAGAGGAGCTGGGACGCTTTGAGGCCTGGAGTGTCTCCCTCCATGCTCCTTTAAGTCTCTCCTCCCTGCTCAGGGTGGTTGCTACCCCTTCCTTCTCCTCAGCCTCTTGCTCAGAGCATGCGCCAGTCTCTTAGCATCTTTAGTCTACAGGGAACTGTGAACACTTGGTAAAAGACTCTTAAATGGACTTACTTATCATTTTTTAAAAAAAAAAAAAAACCTTTCTCCCTACATTTAATAGCACTCTGCATGTTGTCAATCAAATCTATCCATCTCAATTGCTGTCTGGCCACCATTAACCTTGGGCTTTTCTTGTCATAACTTATCAATCTATTAGCAGTTAATCAAAGAAGATTTTGGTGTCAGTCCTTGAACTTATTTAAACATCAGTCAAGTCCCAAAGTGTAAATTACTTTTACTAAGGTTTGATTTTTGAAAACTGCCCAGGTCATGCCATTGAGTTCTCTCTTTTTTTTAACTATCAGATGAAATATTTTAGTATTCCTTCACAAATTATTATTTTATTAGTTATTTTTATCAGTGTGGGGGACGGTGTGGTGTATGAGCACGCAAACCACAGTGCATGTGTGGATGTCAGAATTCTCCGTGAAGTTGCTACTCTCTTTCCACCTTTGTGGAGTTCCTGGTATATCGTCATGCTGCGGTGGCAACCACCTCTACCCACCGGGCCATCTTGCTGACACAAGATTAGTGCACAGATTTCATGCTCTGTGCACAGCAGTCTTCATGAATTGCTTGCTGACTGGCTCACTATACTGTAAGGTCCTAAAATTTCCCCTTCAGATTTCAAACCTGTCGGGAATTAATGATCTGGATAATTGCATTGCCTGTCAGTTACTGAGTTCCAGTTCTTTTCCTTATTCCTTAGCTATAAGTGCTTAAGTGCTATCCTAAATAACTGTTTGGGACATACTGCCAGGGGAGAAAAATGAGTAGATGGATTAACAAGTAACCGAATAGTTATACAGAAAACCTCCTTGTTCAGGACCTTCATTCTCAATAATCAAAATGTGGATTAAACCCTGGTATCTATTGGTAAGTTAATGGGTAAACAAAAACAAAATATTGTATTACATATCATGGAATAGCATTCAGTCTTACACAGTAAGGATATTCTGATATGACTCTGTCTGCAATGGTAAGTGAAATAAGCCAGCTACTGAAAGTAGAACTCATGTAAGATTCCTCCTACATGAAGTACTTGGAGTGGCCAGTTCTGGGAAAGAACAATGATTGCGGAGTCGAGTTTGGAAATTAGTGGTGGTAATAGCAGTCCAGTGGTAAAAACATGCAGAGTACCATTGAATTGCACATCTAAACATGGATAAAGTGGAAACTTTGCATTATACACATTTACCACAATGAACCAAACTGTATCAAAAGAGATTATTCATTTTTTAAATGGGTCTATAGGTCAACTTGGGAATTTGGGCCTTTGTACTACATGTAAATAAGCTAAAAGCCTGAGAAGAAAGGGTATGCTACTCCTTTGTGTGTGTGTGTGTGTGTGTGTGTGTGTGTGTGTGTGTGTGTGTGTGCGCGCGCGCGCGCTGCACATATGAACACTTATGTGTGAGAGAGAGTATTTTATACCTGTATAGGCCAGAGGAGGATGTTGGCTAACCTGCTTGACCATTCTTATTACCTGGGTATAGAGTCTGTTGTCTATTTTTTCTGAACCCAGAGCTCACCGTTTCTGCTCGGCTGACTAGCCAGGCAGTTCCTGTCTCAGCCACAAGTGTACTAGGGCACACAAGCCGCATCCGACTTTTACATAGGTGCTGAAGACAGAATTTCAAATCTTTGTTTTCATATGAACATTGTTCTTATCCACTGAGCCAACCGCCCAGTCCCTCTACGTCCTTCGTGATAGGGTCCCCAGCTCAGTGCACACCCTGGCTTTGCTTGCCAATGAAGTCTCCAATACTCCTTGACCAGCTTGTCAGTGTCACCATTGTAACTATCAATTTAGGCTGTCACTGTTCAACATGAGGCCCAGCCCAGGCATCAGTTGTCATGACAATCATATGTGGCATTTAGGGTTAGAAAATACGGGACCTAAGGCTTAGAGAAGATATAACTCTAATGGCATGCTGTCTTAGGTCAGAAAATGAGGGTATAAACCAGGCGGTGGTGGCACACACCTTTAATCCCAGCACTCGGGAGGCAGAGTCAGGCGGATCTCTGTGAGTTTCGAGGCCAGCTTGGTCTACAAGAGCTAGTTCCAGGACAGGCTCCAAAGCTACAGAGAAACCTTGTCTCAAAAAAAATTAAAATAAATAAATTAATAAAAAGAAAATGAGGATATAGACACAAATCTTCCTCCATCTGAATACTGGGAACTCACCTACTTTTCTGCAGTGGCAAAAAAAAAAAAATACTAAGGAGACCCTCCATCACTTGATTTACTACAAGCTAATAAACCTGTCTAGCAGGAGTTGATGTTTCACAGGCCTCTCACAGTTAGTATATTCAAAATCGAACACTGACTATGTCATCCACTGCCCAGTGTGTTCCTTATATGCTCTGTCTCTGTTTATGGTACCAGCACCATCCTCCCCACTTACCTGTGATCAGAGCCTAGAGGCCTTACATCCAGAGCCTACTTTGCCAGCAAATCCTACACTTTCTGACATCCTCATTGCCCAACACTGACTCGGATCATCGTTTCTCACACGTCAGCCACCGCCTTCTAAATACTATTCCTCCTTGTGTTCTCTATATAATAAAATAAACCTATGGAGTCAACTTTCCCTCATACTGTCTATGAAGCAAAGCCTCATACTTTGCCGCAAGGCCTCCTCTCCAACCTTGTCTTGCCCCCCTCTCCTCGTCTAGCCTACAGCTATACTCTAGGTCAGCCACCTAGCTGGCTTCTCCTTGCATTCCATTTTTTTCAGATTTCAAGCACAATAATCGTGACTTCCAAACCCTTTTTCTTTCCACCTCATCACCTTCTTTTCATGAATGTCTAGCCCTGGCCACTATGTGCAATCATTTCTTTACCTGCTGCTGTGTTGAGCACGCCACTTCTTTCATTTCTTTAATTCCTTAACAACAGGGAGTTTAGTTGCTTCCCCAACTCAGGCCCTTTAATCTCTAAAATTAGTACCCAACAGACTGAACAAACAATTAAGGGGACGGATAGCCATATGCTACTGGAACACCCTTCTGGCTTTATTGGTAGAGCAAAGGGTCATATGGCCATAACTAGAATTCTGGGGGATGAGTGGCATGATTAAAGGATGCAAAGAATTTTAAAGGCATACAGGAAGTGGGAAGGAAGCTAACTAAGGTTTGGAAGGTCAGAGAGAGTTTCTTGGGAAGAACCTTCATCCTCATAGAAGGTTCAGTTTCCTAAGGATTGCTCATTTGAAGTGGAAAGGCCTACAGGCGCCCTTGCTCAACAGTAGGAAGCCATGCAGTGCCAGGGTGAGGTGGCTGCCCCAGTGCTGGGTTTGGAAATACTGGAGACCGCTAGCATTCAGGATCACCCCTCTCATCTGACCTTGGAAAATAGCCTCTCTTAGGTTTGCATCTTGAGGGTGAAAGGGGAAAAAAGTGTCTGGGAAGTTTCTCTCTCTTGTGAAAGGTTTATCCATAGCTTGCCAGGATAGCTGCATTTTTTGGACAATCTGGGCCACATCTGGCTTTCAGACTCCCATTGAGATTGCCATGGTGCTTAATTAAGCATAATACTGGCATAAACAATATAGTCACGGAATGCTGGCGATAATAGGAAGGGCATGCTGGGAAGCATCAGGCATGGACTGTATAGTTTAAAGGATGATTTTTATCAAAATGCGGAGCTGGAGGTTCTTTCCGTTATTTGTTTCTTTAGTTATTCTGAATCGCTGGTTTCACTGCTGGAGCAGACGACGGGGCTGCGGTTGGTTAAAAACCGCTGTTTCGGATGCGCCTCTTCTGCATTTCGGCCCTGTCCAGCCTCATGCTTACAGTAACTACTCACTGGCTTTTTTCGTTGCTTCTCTGTTCCTTGAATCCATCTTCCAACTGTGTTAGCCCGAGTTTCTAACAAATGATTAGAGCATACCTGCAGCACAGGAGATACAGATTTACTTACTGTGTTATCTCACCAAGAGGCTCCTGGCGGGGAAGACCCACCTTTTCACCTCCAGATTATTTGTATCCAGTAACATCTCACTCTCTCGTAAATGCTCAATAACCAGTAGAATAAACGAACCCAGGAGAGACAAACAATTCTCACTTTTTTACCCTGGATGTGAGATGGAGGGTGTTGGTTTCAGAAACTTGTTAGGCAACACAGGGAACTAACTAACAGAATAATGGATTTGTTGCAGATGCTCTGAAGACTGGCGGGGAGGGGGAGGAGTTACAGTAAGAGATTAAAGGTAGAGACATTCCTCAGGCTTAGATTGTACCCACACTCAGCCTCCTTAAAAACTGAGAAATTATTATTAGCCAGCATTTTGTTACCTGTTTCCTTAATTGTTATAGCTGTTATTAGTTCAAATCTGGGATTAAAAGCTTATTATCCCTTAAGACACTAGTTAAGGCTCATTAGTCATCGTGACAGCAAGCAGGTACCTGTGTGGGTCCCACCTCTTTGCCTTGCCTTATATGGTCCACATGCTAAAGGAAAGAGTGGGCCACAAAGGTGGCTTTCTCACCACTGCGGTATGAGAGTCACTGGAGATCTTGTCAAAACTCAGAGATGCTGGGTTCCACCCTGCTGTCCCCCGTGGTTCAGATTGACTATCTCTGGGTTGATCCTTCAGAATTTGTACATTCAGAATTTTTAACAAGTTGCTACATAGCCCTGCTGCCCAGTGAGCTGGTCCAAACTGCCTCGCTAATTTTAAAATGACTGGGAATTGCCCTTGGCATCTTAAAATGCACATTCTGCTTCAGTGGGCCTGGGCTAGGCTTGAAGGTATTCATTTCTGTCTTCTTTTTTTGTTTCTGTGTATGTACTTGTGTGTGAGTGTGCATGGATCTACGTGCACATATGTGGGCATGCATGGAGGTTTTGAGGTACTGCATTCATGTCTCCTTTTTTGTTTCTGTGTGTACTTGTTGGGGGGTGTGCATGGACATATGTGTACATGTGTGTATGCATGGACGTACATGCACATGTGTGCATGTACATGCAAACATATGCACACATGTGTGCATGTGAGCATGACTGTTCATGAATACATGTGTGCATGCATATATGTGCATATATGTGCACACGTGTGGGGTGTGGACATGTGTATATGCACTGTATGGGTGTGCATACATACATGTTCACATGAGTGTGGATGCTGGACGCTGATGTCAGACAGCTTCCTCCACAGCCCTCCACTTCATTTGCTGAAGCAGGGTCTCTCACTAAACCTTTAGCTTACTAATTTGATCATTTAGCAAGCCTAACTTGCTGCAGGGATCCCTTGGATCCAACTAGCACACCCACCCTGCTTCTATATGTGGATGCTGGGCACCTCAACTCTGGTCCTCTTCCTCAAGCTGCGAGCGCTTTAGCCACGGAAACATCTCCCCAGCCCTGAAATTCTGCATTACTAAGAAGTTCCTAAGCAACCCCGCTAATGTTGGTCTGATGGTCACCGCTGAGAAGTTCACCTCTCTGGCCAAATCTGAAATCACTGTAAATGCTTAAAACTACTGCTACCCTAAGGTCAGGCCCCAAGCTTCTGCTTCAGTCAACTGTGAGGAGAGGTTAGAAGTGTGTACTTTTCCGAGCAGCCCCACGAGCAATTAGTGCTATGACCACGTTGCATGCTTAGAAAACAATTGAGGTTGAGACTTGGAGCTGACATATTAAAGCAGAGCAGCAAGGTCCAGGGCCTCTTTTCTGCCCCGCTGCTGGGGTCACAGGCATGCACCACCCCTTTAAATGAGTCCTGGGGACCAAACTCTCACCCTCACGCTTGTACATAGGCACTGTCTTCACTGAGCTATCCATCTCCACAGCCCATACCAAGTTTAGACTTTTAAAAAAGTAAATTGGAAAGATATAAGATGCATAAAAATTACATGTGACTTTTCTTCTTTTTCTGAGGAAGATATCTGTTTTGCTAGGAGTCAAGAGGGAATTTGGTATGTGGTAGGGGAGTGGCTAATTTCATCCTTAAGAAAAAAAGAATTTTGGGGGAGCTCTTAAAGGAGCCTAGGCACAGAGAGAGGGGGAAAATGGAGGAGGAGTCTGCATGGGGAGTAGATGGGGAGCGAGAGAGGACAACTGATCACACTTCTTAAGGAAGTGGGAAAGAAGAGAAAGGACATTTGGGAAAGATGTTTCTTAATGCAGAACACACACACACACACACACACACACACACACACACGCACACACACACTCACAGACACCATACTCTGGTCATTTCCAAGAACTCACAGAGACTCAGGCTACTTTCCAGTGTTCTCTGAACTTAGCGCATGCTTCGTCCGGAGGCAGCGCATACTGACTCAAGATGGCCTGGAATCCAGCGACAACCTGTTACCTTGACATTTATTTCCCCTCCGTTATCTTCTGACATCAGCGGTTCCCTTGAGCATATATCTTCTGTCCATTTAGGCCTTTGAAATAAATATCCAACTGGGAATCAAACACCCTTCACAAAGCATTTCCAAAACGGGTGCTCTGAACTGCCAGGGTAGGGAGGCTGTTCGTGGAAGTGATAGGTAAAGTGTGTGCATAATAGATTCTTACTGACAACATACGAAAAAAAGGTGGTTGGTTCTTTTACATCAAAGATTCCCAGACTCCTTCAATCAGGAAGCAGGGAAGCAACTAGTAACTGCCGCCATTGAGTGGAGGTATTAGTGCATGCCAGTAATCCTAGCCCTGGAGAGTCTGCATCAGGAGGCTCAAGACAAGCCTGAATTACATAGTGAGACCCTGTCTCCAAAAGCCGTATTAAACCCCAAACTCAGCCTTGGAACAGTATTGCAGACAGTTTCAGTTGCCGCCTTGTGCAGTAGTTCAATGTCAAGGTTTTTCTCATTTCTAGTCATTTTCTACTACAACATGGAAAGAGGGTTTTCATAGCAAAAGAAAAAGCATGTGGGGACCAGAAGAGTGGATCAAGGAGAAAATCTAAAATTAAACCCCAGCTGTGTACTGTAGCCTGAGGCAGACCCTGCTTTCAATCCCTAGGAAGTCCCATTAAGTCTCCAGCAGAGTGGGTCACCATAATGGGTAATAGCTCGGGGCTTCATTCTACCCTGTAAAGTCCAACAGTTGGGAAGGTACACAGTCTTCCCAAACCTAGGCTGCACCTTCATTGGGTGCAATAAGAAAGCTCTCTCCTACAGGGCATGGTGAATAGTGAGGGGACAAGGATAATCAAAGGCAGCTGTCATCATTAAAGCATCTGCTGGCCAAGTTTCAGAGTGTGGATGTTTGAGAAGGTTTACTTGGAAAAAGCATGGGAATACTGAGATATTGCAATAATGCCACTCATATTTTGCAGTATATGTGTTCACGTGTAGATGCAACTCAGATCTCTACGTAGGCAAATATTCATATTTTACTGAGCACTGAAAGATGGGAAAGAGCAGTCGGCTGGGCTGGTGATGTGTCTACTGCACAAGTGTGAGAACCTGTGTGCAGATGCTGAATGTTCACATCGCGAGAACCTGAGGGCACACTCCAGATGTTCACCGCTCACATAAAAAGCTGGGTGGGCCAGCATGCACCTGCCACCCAGCAGAGAAAGGCTGGTGTCGGCACTCCCTAGCCAGCCCATCTAGGCTAAATAAGAAATTCCAGGTTCAGTGACAGACTCCGACTCACAGAATAAAGTAGAAGGCTGGCGAGATGGCTCAGTAGGTAAAGGTACTTCTGCCCAAGCCTGGTGATCCCAAGTTTGGTTTATGGAACCTATTGTGGGAGGAGAGTAAAGACTTTTGATAGCTGACCCCTGACCTTCACATATATAGCATGGCACAGATGTGCCCACACTCAGATACATGGATTTTACACACTCTCACGTGCATACACATGTACTCACAATAATAATAATAAAACAATAGAATAGTAATGGAAAAGGATGAAGAGAAAGGGTGAGGGGGATGGAGAATGAAGTTGTTTAAAAGAAAGGTGCGTGTGGTTTTAAAGAGAGCTGGATGTTGTGCTGCACGCATGCCTTTAATCCCAGCACTTTGGAGGCAGAGGCAGGTTGCTCTTTGAGAGTGCAACACCAGCCTGGTCTTCATAGAGAGTTACAGGTAAACCAAAGTTACAGTGATACCCTATCTCAAAAACAAGATTTTGAAAGAAATAGGGATCACTCTGACCATCTAGGGTAAAAAGTCCTTATATATGGATAATAGCATCTTTCTATTTCTGTGGAGAGTGATATGAATATTTTGAATGGGATTATACTGTCAATTAATTGCTTTTGGTGGGATGGTCATTTTCACATTAGCCCTACCAATCTTTGAGCAAAGGAGGTCTTTTCATCCAGTATCTTTTTATCCAGTATCTCAATTGATTTCTCTAGAGATTTAATTTTTCCTTGGAGAAACCTTTCATTCCCTCAGTCATTTATTCCTAGGCTCTTTTTGTTTCCCTGATCTTATTTACAGCATGTTTGTTGTTGGTATATAAAAATGCTACGAGTTTTGTAAGTTGATTTTGTACCCTGCTACCTTGTTGAAAGTTTCAGTCATTTCTAGTAGTTTTCTGGTGCAATTTTTGGCTCCCCATATACAATGATTGTATAATCTGCAAATAAGGGTAACCTGACTTCTTTTGGTTGTGTCATCTTATGATTTTTCTCCTCTGTCTTATGGCTCGAGCTACTGCTTCAAGCACTGCATTGAAAAGGAGTGGGGATAGCAGCCATTCTTTCTTGTTTCTTAAACTTTAAATTTTAATTTAAGCTTAAAAATTAAATTTCAAAGAGTTTGCTTTGATTTTTTTTTTTTTTTTTTTTTTTACATTTAGGATGATGTTGGCCATGGATTTGTCAAGTAAACCCTTTAGTGCAGGAAGGTGCTTCCCCTTCTGTATTCTCTCTAGAACTTCCATCACGAAGACTTATTGGCTTTTGTAAAAAGCCTTTATGGCATCTACTGAGGTGATAAAGTGATTTTTGCCTCTAACTCTGTTTATATGATCTATGACATTTATTAATTTACATCTGTTAACCATTCTTACATGTCTGAGACAAAACCAACCCGATACTGGTAGATGATCATTTTGATGCAGGCCTATGCTATCTTTGCAAGCATTTTATTGATAACTTTTCTCATCTGTGTTTATCAGGGATATTGACTTGTAGTTTTCTTGTTTGTCGTTGTGTCTTTATCTGGCTTTCGTATCAGAGTTATACTGGCTTCATAAAGGGAACTGGGAAGCACACTTCTGTTTCTTTCCTTAAAAAATGTAATATGAGAAGTATTGTGAGTAGACCTTCTTTGAAAATCAAGAATAACTTTTCTGTGAATCCAGTTGAAGCTGGAATATTTTTCAGTTGTAACTCTTTTATGTTTTACTGTACTTCAATCTTTGTTCTCTACATGTTCATGCACAGTGCACCCACACACATCTACTCCCCATCTACACGCACGCACACACACACACACACACACACACACACACACACACACACACACGATAAGAAAGAGCTAGACTAATATTTCTAAAATAAATATTTAGAGAAAAATAATTCCAACAATAGATTTCGTTTATAACCTTATAGAAAAAAATAATCTTTGTTGCATCCACTAAGGAGTAATAAGTAAGGTAATAATTTTATTATCTCAAGCATAGTTCAAAATTTCTTCCTAGCTAATGTTAAGAATAATGCTAAGAATATGTTCAGAATTATATTTTGACAGGTGTATATGTTTAAAGTACACAATGTGATTTTTCTGATATACCTGTTAATTCTGACATGATTGCCATGGTCAAGTTATTAACATAATCATTACATAGCACAACTATGACTTTCATTGTGTGGTAAGAACAAGTGAGAATTATTCTCTTTGCAGGTTTCACAATCAAAACCCAGTGTTATTGACCACGGCCACCATTCTGTAGTATGAGGGGCCTGGTTGGGTTTTTTTTTAATAAGGTCCCAAAGAAAATCACATAGAGATTTTATATTAATGATAAACTGATTGGTCCATTAGTTTAGGTTTTTTATTAGTTTTTGTAATTTATATTAATCTATTATTTTTATTTATGTTAGTTATATGGCTTAGTACCTTCTTTAGTGGGGTAGGTCATATCCTGTTTGTTTGGTGGTCTTAGTAGGAGTGTGGGAAGAGTTGTTTTTTGTTTTTTGGTTTTTTTTTTAGAATACTCCTGTTTTTATTGTTTTACCTCTACTTTTTGTTTTTGTTTTTTTTTTTTTTTTTTGTCTAGTCTTTCTGTTTGGCCAATCAGTATTTATTTAAAACACGATTGACAGAATACAGACAATTCTCCTGCACCACCATTCTGTGTATTAGATCTCTGGAAATTTTCCATCCTGTTTATTTGAAATGTTGTCGTTTTTGACCAACATTTTCTCATCATCCTTATCTCCCTGGTAACCACTGTTGTCCTCTCTGATTTTTATCAGTTTGACATTTTCAAATTGCATGCATTAGTCAGATAGTACAGTACTTGTCCTTGTTTATTTCCCTAGGCATACTGACCAATCTAGGAGGCTGCAAATGGCCATCTTCCCTCTTTTTACGCAGGGTATGTGATAAACTGCTTCTCAGTTTAGCATGAGATCGTATCCCAACAAACCCATCATAAATTGAAAGTATCATAAGTCAAACATTCAGCTAATATACCTGGACCACAGAAGATCACAGATCAGCAATGAAGAGACCTATGGTATGTGGCTATTTATTCATGTGCTGGCGAGACTGCCCAAGAGCTGCAGCTTGTTGCTGCTGCCAGAAACCAAGAAAGAGTGCTGTAATATGTCACTATGCCAGGGAAAGATCAAAATTCAAGCTTCAAAGAATGATTAATACTGAGTGCATGTTGTTTATGCAAATTCATAAGGTCAAAAAGGGATAAGTTAAACCACTGTAATTCAGGAACATATGTATTCTCTTCTGTGTGTAAAATCATACCTCCCATAATGATAGGGTGTATGTTCTGAGACCTGTGCCATTCAGTGATTTCATCATCTTCTAAACACCAACGGTTGTGTGTACACAAAATAAAACTGTGATAAAGTCACTAGCAAATATAATCTTACAGGACCACCACTGGAACTCAACATACACACTTTTGTAAATATAGCTCATTTCCTTTATATATCCATCCACAGGCACTTCGGTTGTTTCCAGATCATTGCTACTGGGAATGCTGCTGCTGCAGTGAGCATGTGATCTCGGATATTCCTTCTGGATCCTGGGTCTTTACATACCCAGAACAAGAACTATGAGATTATGTGGTGATCCTGTTCTGAATATTTAAAGACCTTCCACACTGTTATCCCTAATCTGCTTACATTACGGTCAACACTGGACAGGGTTCCTTTGTGTCCATGCAATCACTAACACCTGCCTTGCCTCTCTGGTCATCCCAGAGGTGGTAGGGAGGGTGATGTGTCCTTGTCACATTTATCTACATTTTTCTGATGATTGGTGAAGTCGGGGACTTATACACATTTTGGAGATTCATTTGTCTTTTTGGAGAAATGACTACTTAAATCCTTTGCTTATATTTTAGATTTGGAGTTGTTTTTTGTTTTATATTTTATTTAGTTTTCATTGATTTTTACTTTCTTGATATTGAGTTGTTTAGAAGTCTTCATATGTTACAAATATTAATTAATTAACAAATATATGGTTTATAAATATTGTTTTCTCACTGTTTAGGCTGTTTCTTGTTGTTGGAGGCAGCTTGTTTGTTCCTAGCTGCCCAGACCATGAAATAATCACACAGAAACTATATTATTTAAATCATTGCTTGACCAATCACTTAAGCATATTTCTGGCTAACTCTTATATCTTAAATTAACCCATTACTATTCATCTGTGTATCGCCATGTGGCTGTGGCTTACAGGCAAGGTTCCAGTGAATCTGTCTCCAGCGATGGCTTCTCGCCGACTTCACTCTCTGTGTATCTTTTCCAGCCTGCCTATGTTCTGTTAAGTCATTGGCAAAAGCAGCTTCTTTATTGATTAACCAACAAAAGCAACACATAGACAAAAAGACTTCCCACATCAGGCTCTCACTCTTAGTAGACTCTTTTCCTTCTTTTTTAGAAGCTTTTAATTCATTGCAATCATTTTTTTTTTACTTGTGATGTTGTTGTCTATGCTTTCTGACTCATATAAGAAAATCATTACCCAGGTGACAGAGGGAGATTCTCAGAAGGATATATGGGGGTGCAAATATGAGCAAAGTACAATGATCATATGTACAAACACTAAATCAATTGGTGAAGTAATAATTGTCTAGCCAACCACTGGTTGTCTGGTTTTAACCTATAGTTTCCTTGTAATGGTGTTAATCTTCTGCATTTCACATCATGCCAGTAATCCATTTGATTTGGCATTTTGAATTTTGTGCAAGGCAAGAGTCTTTTATTCTTCTGAATGTGGATGGCTATCCAATTTTCCAAGCACCATTTGTTAAAAAAGTGTCCTTTCCGCGTGTGCAGTCTTCACCCTTTGGCAGCATGGGGGGCTGTCACTCCTGGCTCTGCACTCTATTCCATTGCTCTACACCTCTATTTCCATGCCAGTACCATGTTCTTTTATTTATTGCAGATTTGTAATATATTTGAAGTTAAGTAGTTTCAGTACATCTACTTTTATTCTTCTTGTTCAAACTTGTTTGTACAGGTTCTTTAAGGCTTTAAGGAAATTCAATTTGGTCATACTGGACCTGTAGAAATTTATTATGTAGTTTGAACATTTTAATAATCTTGTGCTTTCAAATCCACTTATTTGTGTCTTCTTCAATTTCTTTTAATTATTGTTTTATATTTTTCTATTTTTCTTGTTTTTGTTCTTTGCTTTTTTGTTTTTCAAGATAGGGTTTCTTTTTTTAGCCTTGACTATCCTGGAACTCACTATTTAGACTCTGTAGACCAGGCTGACCTTGAACTCAGAGATCACCTGCCTCTGCTTCCGGAGTTCTGGGATTAAAGGTATGTTCCACCATCACCCAGCTCTTATTATATTTTTCAATGTATAGACCTTTGACCATTATTAAATTTATTTGTAAGTATTTTATTCATTTGAATGTTATTGTGAATGATTATTTTATTAATCTTTTAGACAACTCATTGCTAACATAAGAAGCAAAACTGGTTTTTACGTGTTAATTTTATTTACTGAAACTTTTCTATATGTATTGGTTCTGTCTGTGTGAGTCTGTGTGTGCTCATGTGTGCATGTTTATATGTGTTTGTAATTGTGTGCACATATATGTATGTGTGAATATGTGTGCTCATTGTGTGGGCATGTGTGATCATGTATGTAGACATATTTGTATATTTATCTATATACAGTCTTTAGAGTTGTCATCTCACAGATTGAATTATACGTTAGATCACATCACCTGAAAATAGATGACTTTCTGAGTTGAGATGCTTTTATTAATTTTTCTTGTCTGATTTCTGTAGCTAAGACTTCCAACACTGTGTTTGACAAAAGTGGCCATAGTGGCCATCATTACTCTGTCACCCCAGTCTTGGATGAAATACTTTCAGCTTATTACTAAATGTTAGTTGTGAGCTTGTTTTGCATTTCCTTCAATGTGTTAAAGTGCAGCCCTCGTATACTTGATGTGAATGTCATTATCACAAAACAATGTTGAATTTTGCCAAGTGCTTTTTCTACATTCAGTGAGAAGCTTATATGGTTTTTGGTCTTGGTTCTACCACTGTAGTATGTGACATGAATTGATTTTTAAGTTGAGTCACTCTTAACTCATGAACAAATCCTATTTAATTGTAGTATACAACCCTTTCAGTGCACTGTTGAATTTGGCTTGATCATATTTTGTTTATGAAAATGTTTCATATTCATTGTTGCCATAAACCTAAGCTAGTTCGTGGTACCTGAAGGACCCCCACATTTCCCTTGACAAAATCATACTTCTTGATTCAAGTACTTTAACTTAAATGCTGTAAGGAGCTAGAGCCAACAAATGACATGAATAGCTCTATATTGCACACATTAGTATATATTTTATGTTGATAAGACTATAACTCTCTTCTTTGTATTTTGACCCTATGGTATATATTACACAGGTTTTAGGAACAAGAGAAAAGACCAAAGTAGAATGTATAGGAATGAAATATAGAGACATTTCATTTTACTTTGCTAGGAAAAGACAGAGGTGAGAAGCTATAAGATCAAATGGTATTCCTTAGGCTATGGTATTCTTTAGGTATTCTAAAAACTATGTTTTAGTAACATAGGTTCTTGATTTTATAACAACAAAACATGTCTGCTCCTGAAAGCACCAGTCTACTTCAGAGAAGATAATGGGCAGTGAAGAATCCCCACATGGAGTTTACTTTTTTGTGGTAAAAGTTATCCACTGGGCAAGAAAATGCCCCTGCCTCAACTGCTGACAGTGTGCTGTCCTAACTGGACAAGCAGGACACAAAAGAGAGTGATTGTCAAATCTTATCAAGACAAGGCAGGAGAGTCTTTCAGAAATCCTGCTTCATAGAAAAGTCTGTAGAATATTCTAGGCCTTGAGGCTGAAGATAGATGCCCCATGTTGCAGAAGAACCTTGGGTGGTTGTCCAGGAAGTCTGCTATTTTGGTCATTTCTCACATTTTTAATGGTATTCTTCAGGCAAGCTTTATTTATTAAAATAAAAATAAATATTACTATATTTCTCCTTTTGGTCTAAAATAAAACAGAAGGCTATAACTAATATAAGAAAAATCATATACAGTAATTACAATAACTATATACAATATATACAGGCAATAAGTACATCAATAATGTCTAGTCCACTTCCATTTGACAGATACAGAGAAAATACTCCATTATCTATCCTATTTCGGTGAGTCCAAAGTCTTGTACCTAATTTACTTTCTATCATGACTTACATTACCATCCAAAACTATCTTTTGACATCTCTCAACCTTACACACTTTACACTGCTTTAGTGAATTTCTTCTCTGAGTATCACAAACAAGGAAAACTGTAACTATAACTATCTAGTCTTCAACTCCCTTAGAGACCTGAAAAGGAAATACTATTAACTGAATAAGAAGGAAGTGTAAGCAAAGACTTCCAACAAATGTGAGAAATGGCAGAAACAGCTGGCTGCCTGGAGTGTTTTGATCAGGATATGCTGTGGATGAATGAAACACAATTTCCTTTAAAGT
The DNA here is from genome assembly GCA_004026605.1 of Ondatra zibethicus. Taxonomy (NCBI): domain Eukaryota; kingdom Metazoa; phylum Chordata; class Mammalia; order Rodentia; family Cricetidae; genus Ondatra; species Ondatra zibethicus. Next base: position 10,306 of record PVIU01005387.1, on the reverse strand, counting down.
TATTTTAAGAGGGGACAGAAGTGAGCGGAAGATGCTGCAGTTGCAGAGTTGTCTCCTAGGTCAGTTCTCAGACTGACTGGGTGCCCAGATCTCCTGAGGCTCTTGTTAGAAGCAGACTCAGAGGAGGTCCAGACTGGGCTCAATCCACATTTCTCAGGCTCTCCGCAGTGACCGATGCCGCTGCCGCTCTTCTGTACACCTTGAGTTGTGTGATCATCGATTGCACGAGCTGCCTCATTCTGTCCACCAAGCTAATTTCCTTTTCTGATTTCACCCCAGAATATCTACAATCCTCCTACCCATCTAAATGAGTTGAGTAAAGAGAACAATGACAGAATTCACTTGAAATATTTTTCTAAATAAGACTACATAGGTTAAACTTTCTCCGTTATTGAGGCATCTGTGTGATTTGTTCAACTTTTGCCACAAATGTGTTTCGTTACATTTCTGCTTTGATCCAGGAGTCACCGAGACCTCATTAATTTACCAAACCTATTCTTTATGTCTATGGTCTTCAACTTCTCTTTGCCCCAAGCTTTTGTAGTCAAAGGCAGTGTGGTTCCCACAGCTGAGGAGGACATAATTTCCATTTTTATTCCACCAATCCCAGTAAGCACACATTTTTAAGAGCCTCAGAGTTTTCATCATTGAAATAAGAAGTGTGAAATGCTGTGTGGGGGAGACTAGGAAGTAATGAGAAGACATGTAGCGTGGCTAACAATGTGTCTGGCACAAAGTTAGTGCCAATAAATATCAGATTCCATGCTCATCTCGCTGATCTTGTTCCAGTCCTGTGTGGTTTTCCAGAATCCAAGGCTATTGCATGCAAAACTGACATAGCATCTTGCTGGAGCCTGCACAGGGCCCAAAGACCCTCGACTTTTTGCCCTCCTTGATCAAGCAAGCAATTAAAATCAATAAATTCTGATTGCTGCAAAGCATCAACCTCCTCCTGATGAGCATATATTTGTGTAGTGAAGATTGCATGGGAACACCACCAGTCACAGAACCAATGTGTCACGTGAGAGGGGCTACCTTTATTGTATCAGTCATTAAACATATATAATTTTAAGGAAATATTTTTTCATGAATCATTTTATTGAACTTCAACCAAAACCAATTATTTTTTGATTTGAATTTTTTGCTTAATCCTTCATTATGATGTGTGTTAACACGCTTAATTTGTGTGATTTGCATAATGAGAAATGGTGTCCATAAAGTACATGTTGCCTTTAAAACATCTAGGGAACTGTTTTCTGTCTTAATCATCAAGCATGTCAGAAGCATTGTTTCAGTGTCCTCTATTGCAATCTGTGGTTTGAGTCTGCCATCCAAAAATGAGGGGACTTCAGTTTCACCCAGCTGTGTTTCTGAATATGAGCATTCAAATGTGGACCATGTGTGACAGAAGAGCCTCTGGCTGCTGAGAACTTGGATAGACTTGAAGAGGATCGTTTGATAGAAAGTTGTTATATAACGTGTCTTCATTTTTCACTTAGCAAACCCATATTCTAGGCCAGGCTCTAAGAGAACAGTGTTGAGGAAAATACTGCAGCAAAATACCCACGGAAATGTACAAAGGAAATGCAGGTTGATCTGGTGTGCGTGCTGGAACACCCTTCCACCATTAGCTATGCTATACTAGTCCCAGTAAGACTATAAACATATTTCTATGAAAAAAATTCAACTTAGCTAATATGAACAAAAGAAGATAAGTGCTTTTTTTAAAAAAAAAAATACATTTCTATTGGTGTCAACAAAGCATGAACAGAAACAGAGGGGGAATGGATAGGGGCAGAGGGGGACACGGAGGGAAGACAGGAGGAGAGGGGAAACTGCAGTAGGGATGTAAAATAAATGAAAATATTTAATTAACAAAAAGAAAAAGTACATTCCTATTTAGCAATACATTCCCAGTTTATTCAGAGGCCTCTTAAATGTGTAGAAAACACAGAGCCTGCTGTCTATGATGCATAATTAAAATCATAGTTTTGAGTCCATAACATGTGGCCGTTTTCCAAGTAATTCCATGGCCACTGTCTTGCTTGATTATCACAGTATCCTGTTACTGATGTGGATGGGCATGTCGGTACAGGAGGAGAAAGGAACCTGAGACATTATTGCTGCAGTTAGCAGATGACATCAGATCTTGTCTTCAGCTGTACTGTGGTTGACTTCTGCTCTCCACAAGAGACTTGATTTCTGCTGTCCCAACAATGAGATTTGAAATTGCTCCCCCTCTCCATTAACACAACATCACAAAGATTCCTTGTGAACAACCAATAAAGGCCCTTCCATAGCTTACCTGATACATAATGATTATGCACAAGAGAACTAACTCCCCAAGTGGAAAAAGTGCAAGCCTGGGAACCATGTTCCTGGTTCAGCACATGTGTGTATCTATCATGACATGTGACACTAGGCACGCAGAGCAGTAGGGACCAAGCTGTGGTTTTCTGAGACACCAGCTGAGGGAGCATGTGAACTCAAGGCCTGCGGAACCATCCTCAGCCTGCGGTGGAACCGGTGGCCTATGCACTCTAGTAATCCAAGTTTTCAGAGCAACGCTGGAAGAGCATTGTAAGGAGGTCCCTCTGGATTCCTGAGAGAGTGGATTTGCCATTTTCTCGTGGTGGCATATCATTTGAAAGCGCTGGCTGTAGCGTCTTTCTGCTGAGAGAAAGTCAGGAAGACATCGTTGACTAGATAAATCCCTTTCTCTGGAGCTCAGTACTGTCATGCCCATGTAGATCTCTCTATAAAAACTATCATATAAGTACTGGCTTATTGACTTCTATTCTATCATTTTCTCTGAGACTAACAAATATTCTTAAGAAAATTAGTTAGTCTGAGTTTTAAGCACTTGAACAAAGCTAGGGTGTAGCCCATCATTTCTCCTGATCCTCAAGAGACTGTGGTTATGGGGAACGGGGTGGTGATGGTGCTTTCAACCCAAGTAAGGCCCATCGCAGTATTATTTTCAACTCTGGAAGAAAAGAAAGCTGAGATCCTACTCTACCCACTGATTTTAATATTCTCCAAAGTCATGGTAAACCATGAGGGGCTGGAAATGGCCCAGACTTACACAACTCCTCTCTTAAGAGCACAGAGAATATGTATATGAGCTTCACAGCTGAGGCCCAGCTTGAGATGTCTTTCCCTAGCGCAGTCCAGAGCTGACATTGCCTGCTACTGTTGATCTCCTAAGAATTTAGGAAAGAGAATAGAGACTCAAATCTCTACATTTACTCAAGATCTAGTAAAATTGAGATAGCCAGAGATTTATGGATTTGCCAAGCTAAAATGTAACCTGAATCAATTTCCAGGTATGGATTAAAATACAATCCCAACCAAACACCCCAATGATCCTAACAGTAGTTTGTTGATTCCTGGGGGTTTTGCTTCCTGGGATCAAGGAACAGGCCTAACTTAAACACTAAGGCTGTTAAAAACCTTCCTATTACTATTAGCTATTCAGGTGGCATTTATTAGTGGCATTATTAGTGGCATTAAAAAAAGTTTTCTCCTAGATTTCTTTAAGAAAAATCAAACATTGCCTCAAGGCAAAGACCAGGAGCACCTTGTGCCATGAGGTGATTGGTTATCAAATCTGTAACAACATAGCCATGGGGTGTTGGTTATCAACATCTGTGACAGAGCGGCTCATCGCCAAACCCCAAGGCATTTGTCAATATCTAGGGACATTCTGGTTGTCAGTATCAGGAGAAACTACTGGTATGTCCTTATGAGCTGCAGTACATTAAGTTAGCAGATACCAGCAGCTGGAAAGGTATCAAGAGCATAGGGATCTGGGAGTTACAGGTGAAATTTATATGGTGGAATGTGTACCTAGTATGTCAAAGCCCTAGGTTTGGTTCTGTCCTGAACCGGGTATTCCTTGTACATGCTTGGAATCCTAGCCTGAGGTGGGGGCAAGAACATCAGAGTTGCAATATTACCCTAAACTTCATAGTGAGTTCAAGGCCAGCCTGAACTCTGTGAGCACCTGTCTGGAAGGGATGGTGGTACACAAGCAATTGCAATGCTTTCCTCCTTTGACTTGGTTTGCTAGGATACATCAAGTTGCTTTTGCTCTTGAAGGAAAGCAACCGCTTACATCATTCAGTAGCAGCCCTGCTTGGCTACAACAGCAGACAGCTTACCAAATTTCTCTAGAAAGACTGTCCAGCATAGGCTTTGCCAGGAACTCAAAAGCTTTGAGAGGCTTCAGAGCCCAGGAGTTAGATGTGACCGCAGTTACGAAGGAAAGCGATGCCAACATCTCCCGACTTTGCCATCTTTCTCCAACCATATTGCCCTGGGAATGGTTAAGGTTATCCCCTGGCAGCAGCTTTTTTCTGTACTCCATCATTCTTCGTGTGTGCCAATTCTCTTAGCCAGCTCTCCTGAGGAGTAAGAATTTCCCCGTCTCCCCTGTCCCAAACAAGAACTTACAACACTGGCTGGTAAAATTCTCAAGAGCGAAGGCACATCCTCCAGTTGACCTAGCAGTGCTCGGGTGACTCATTAAGTAGAGAACACAGAAAGGGCACATACGCTGGGGTCAAGTGGTCAGTTCAGATTGCAAGGGGGAAACAATTGCAGGTGGGAGATAAGACCCCCAGGACTGTCCTGTGAGGCTCATTTCCTGATGCCTCTTCCAGGACCCGTCATTTAGACAGAAATAGAATTGAGTCATCCCTAAGGTGAATCTGATGCTGACAGATTTGGGTCGTTCTCCATGTGGTCTGGGAATGCCTGTGGAGTGTCCATTCCTATCAACAGTGATCTCAGACACTTGCGCAATTCTGAGTCATTGATTTGCTTTTCTCCCCTACTGATTCCGTGCCCAGATTCCTCCCAGGACATTGGTATCCCTGGGAGTTTAGATTTGCAGAAAAAAAAAAACCCCGTGGGGCTAAACTCCTGGAGCTACAAACAGATTCATGATGCTGAGAGCTCACTGAAAGTCAGCGCATCCTAAAGCCCAGGCAACCTCAGGTGGGATGTCTGCCGATGTTAAGGGAAGAAAGAAAGAACTTTAGAAACATTTGGGACAGGCTCTAGTTACAATATAAAGAAATAAATTGAGAAACTTTTGGGGCAGCCGTACAATACGTCTCAGGTTACTTCACGAAATCATTTTTTGAGCGTAAAAAGTGCAAGCAATGTTTTGAGAATAGCGTGCTATAATTCTACCAGAAATTTCCTCAAGTAAAATGATTTTCCTTCAGCCAGTTTCTTCCTTCAGACACTCCCTTCCACAAAACACAAAATCTGCAACCTAAAGCAAGGTGACTATTGTAATTTTCCAGCACTTCATCTGCTCCTTAGCAATGAGATTTTACATTCGAGCCAAAAATCAAACTTAAAGCAAAGGTTTCTTGGGCTGGAGAGATGGCTCAGTGGTTAAGAGCACTGACTGCTCTTCCAGAGGACCTGGGTTCAATTCCCAGCACCCACATGGCAGCTCACAACTGTCTGAAGATCCAGTTGCAGGGGATCTGACACCTTCACACCAATGCACATAAAATAAAGTTAAATAAACCATAAATTAAAAAAGATTTTTTTTAAAAAAAGCAAAGGTTTCTTGAAACAACTGTAGGCGGCAGGATGTTTCTAGTGGAACGGGCTACCATAAAAGCTCACCTAAACTGGAAAAGTCTGTATTCCTTTTACAGGGCTTAAATGTGCCAGGATTTGTTATTCCTGATTGAAAGTGTGATAAAGGAGTTATCGGCCTGATCCCCTGTCTGATCTGCGGGGAACAGCTGCACTTCACTGCAGGTAGAGTTCTCACTCCTCAGCTTATCCCCTCTGGGCCAGACAGGTGTGCCCTAAACTCAGACTAGATAGGAGAACTCCAAGGAAAGCCCAGGTGCTGGCCCACTCCAGGATGAGATCAGAAATTGGCCCGAATCCCTCTGAGTCAGAATTCTGAGTCACCACTTTTTTTTAAAGCTATTCCGTATCCATTTCCTCCTGTGACTATTGATGCATCTGCTCTTCAACAAGGGCCTTGTAGCCTTCAGACCTTTCCTAGGAATATCTCAATCCTCTGGGCTCGTTGCCACCTCCCACCAGTGGAGGGGGCACTATAAAGCCCATACTTTTGTATTCAAAAGCTGAAGAGAAGGAGAACCAAGTTGTAACATCTACTGCAGAGATAAGACCCTGCTATGGTGAGGAAAGGAAAGGCTGGGGGTTCTGAAGGACCAGACGTCTGCGGCTAAACTGTCCTGAGATCCAGACACCATCCAAGACGCTTGAAACCATGATGATAAAGCCTGCTAGACCCCTGTTCAGCACCAAGTATTAAAAAGGCTAAAGTTCTTGAAGGAGTCTGAGAATCCCAGCCAGCACTTTTTCTCTGGCGATCCATTTTTCTTCTTTTAAGCATCTATGATCTGCTTTGTCCCATGTCAACCTGAATCTAAAACCAGCCCTTCATTGGGTTTTACAAGGAAGACTATTTAAGGTCTGGGAGAATTTGCCAGATCCTCTAAAACTGGCACACTTAACTCTGAATTCTTTCCCCAGGTTGACCAGCAATCTTAACTGCTCCATAAAAGTCTTAATGTCAGCTGGTCTCCAATGAATATCTAAGTATTTTTTCCAACAACAACAACAAAAAATGCTCTCCTCTGGAAAAAAAATTCCAAGACCAGTTAGTACCATGCTATTAGAATAACATGAGAAATCCATTAGGATAGAACTTTCTTTGTGTATAATAATAGAACAATAACATGCTTTTATTTATATCATTCATCAAGTGTTTAGTGTATTTTAAGTAGCAGGCTATGTGGTTTGAATTTTGTTATTCTAGTACAAACAGAGTCTTTGTGATGACACTGCGGTGCTATGACCTGAGTGTATAGACCGGCTGAACTTCTAAGTCATGCCTGTGCTGTGCATTAGAGTCTTGGTAATAGCTAACCTAATGTACACTAAGCAAGTCTATGCTTTGCCTCAAATGGACAGAACATCATGGAGGAAAGAATGAAATGGAATAGGTGAGGAAGAGCATGTGTGTTTGCGCAGTAGGAGACTCTATGAAGGGTTTGCTGTCTTTCCACCTACTGTCTTTACCTGTCCAACTTCTTGCCGGAAGAGATACTGCAACACTCCCCTCCCACACACGGGCATCAGAAATACTTCAGTAACACTTCAAGTGAGTAATATGGGGGAAGGTCCCCATCCCGGTGACCCAGATAAAAAGGAGATCATAACACCTCTCAAAACCTTTGGTGTGAGAATCAGAGGTACAGAAATATAATCAAGCTGGTGTATAGGAGATAGTCAATAAAAAAATAGTCACCAACTTTATCACTATACAGTCTCCCTAAATACCCCAGCAAACTGAGCTTCAAGGACACGTCACCTACATCCCTGAGAATAGCCTCAGAAATTCACTGAACTTAGTTTTAATGTATTATTCATTCTATTTATATATAATATTATTATATTCTTTAAACTGTGCTTTGACAAGTTCAACTTAGGCATGACTCTTGCTGAAAATTCCTTACTTGAAATCTTTTATTTCATTTCCTAAAAGAAGATTGTAATGAGGCTTCCTTTTTTTGTTGATGACTGAATGCACTATTGATAATTAGCTTCTGATACTGAAAGTTTTCTTGGAGAAAAGGGAACAAGAGACGGCTTTAAAGTAATTAAACTCCTTTTTGAGAAGGAATTTCCAACATATGGGTATAATCTAAGAAATGAGAAGATTTCTCTTGTGATATTAAGAATTTTGTATGGACTCAAAAAGTTCATGAGGGGAGTTATATTAACATATAACAAACGCATATAAAAGAACAGGCAGAATATCACCAAATCAGAAGAAATTCTACCTAGAACCTTAAATATGTAGAAGTGTTTTCATTTTCAGTCTCAAAAAATACTAGTTAAGTTGTATTAATGTGTGCCTTAAAAAGCAATTGTTAAAAAATTAACATAAAAATTAACAAATGAATCTGCTTCTAACATTCAAGAATTCTCAGACCTGAAGATCAAGTTTTAGAAAGTAAATCAAGGTAAAGTGTCATACTTGATTTTTTTTATTTGATACTAACTCTTCTTTATTATGATTTATTGCTTAGATTCCATATCGCTCTTTCAAAGGCAGCAACTTGAAGTATTAAATTTAAAAAAAAAAAAACCCTCTTAGCCTGATCTGTCTAAAAGCCAAGATAAAAAAAATGCATTATTATACTTCATGGGACAACACGTCCTACAGGACCAAACTTGAAGAGGAACTTAGGTCATTGTCCTGACAGATATGTGCTATAAAATTTTGAAGAGGCCTACACATCTAGGACCATGAAAATTGCCTGAATCTGGCTTTGCTTCTGAGATTTACATGAGAAAAAAATGCAGTTGGCCCCCTTCCTTTGAAAAATTATCAACTTTGCAAAAAATGTTAAGATAAGCCAAATGAATTACAGCCAGGATTGAAATGACTATTATCCCTTATAATTTTCTCTTTTACTGGTCACTATTGGGTTTTTAAAAATCACTACAGAAGATTTTAAAGTGTTTATGGTTAATCTAACCTCTCATTTTCATGTGGATCCCCTGTCCATTCTTCTAAGTTTTCACCTCTACTTCTAAGCTTTTAAAAAACACACACACACACACAGTTAAAGGCTATTCTTTTCAGCCTCTCTCTAATTAAAGAGAGTAAGAGAAATCCTCTGTGCTCTGGCTCTTTTCTTTCTATTCACCATGTCTGCTCAATTCAAAATAGACGTTTATGAATGAAGAGATTACCAGTTATCAGGATAAAAGGGAAGACATGTTGCTAATGAAACCGTGGCTAGTCAATAACTTGGCTTTGAAATCTAGATCAATAACAGAAGTATTGAGCTTTCCTACTCTTAAGATTGTAACCATTAAATTTTAAGGTATCAGCAGACATCATTCTTTCTTACTTTTAGAAAGTACTATGCTATTGAGAAAACATTTTATACACAGGCTTACTGGAAGTTGATAAGGAAAAAAAATATCCTGAGAGTTTCAGAGCTTTGCATATTAATCTCATCAAAGACCTCACAGTTAACATCACAGTTGTCAATCGTGACAAGGAAAACTCTTGACACAAATTAGAAGAAGCAGAAGTTAAAAGGGGAAAAACATCAGTTCTTTGCTTTCTTTTGAAATTTGACTTTTATCTGAAAGCTTTATACATGTATATAATATAGCTTGATCATATCCATCCCCCACATTCTCCCTTTACTTTTTCCTGTTCCCCCCAACATATCTCCCATATTTCTCCCAACTTCATATGTTTAATTAACTTATGTTCATAAGTTCAATTCATTCTTTTGATATGTACGCATATGCTGTCATGCACTGTGGCACAGGCAGCCTATCTATGGCTGCCTGTCTTCCCCAAAAATTGACTTGGTAATTCATTTTTTTAAAGAACAGGGCAGCATTTGACAAAAGAGAGAGAAGGTAAAGAAATAATCATGCAAATAGAAATAAAAAAGACTTGTGAAATTCACCTATGAGTTACCAGTGAGGGCCTGAGTGAAGGAACAGAGATGGATAACGACACCACTTATGAAAGCTTAGCAAAAATAGCGACAATTTGAACCCAGATGTATTAGTTATTTTTTTCTCATACGTGTGAGAACCACTCTCAGAAGGAACCAATGGAGGAATGATCTATGTTGCCTCACATGTAGAGGGTGCAGTCCTATGATGGCAAGCAGAGAGCACCCTGATGGTGACAGGGAGAGCATGAGAAGGCTGGCCGTATGGCCGTCACAGACAGGAAGCAGAGAGCACTTACTGAAAGTGTAACCTGACAAGAACTCTCAAATGCCAGCCCCCAGTGGCTCACTTTCCACTTGCTGTTGTTCTATGACATCACTTCTACAACCTCTGAAAACAGCACCATCAAGATAGAGCCAAATGTTCAAATACATGAACCTGGGATTGAAAAATTATGTTCAAACCATGGCAGTAGCGGGTGCTGCCATTCCTAACTAGACAGAGAAAGTAGAGATGGTGTTTGCAAAGTTCTCTCAAAATAAGAAGAATAATGAAATGTCTGAGGGAAGGCAAAGTCCTATAAAATATTAATAAATGTAATGTTGGTAACATAAGAATCAGAGAGAGAGAGAGAGAAACCTTGTGCAAAGTTAAATGAAAGCATTAGTAATACTAGAAAGGCCATACATTTATATTCAGACTGCCTTGAACTTGAACTCTACTTCTGGTAGAAGAAGAAAGAGGAGAGGAGGAGGGAGAGGAAGAAGAGGAGGAAGAGGAGGAGGAGGAAGTGGAGGAGGAGGAA
>PVIU01005386.1:95369-114408 GCA_004026605.1 Ondatra zibethicus | reverse complement strand
TTATCCATTCTTCAATCGAGGGGCATTTAGGTTGTTTCCAGGTTCTGGCTATGACAAACAAAGCTGCTATGAACATAGTTGAGCACATGTCCTTGTGGCACGATTGAGCATCCTTTGGATATATACCCAAAAGTGGTATTACTGGGTCTTGAGGAAGGTTGTTTCCTAATTTTCTGAGAAATCGCCACACTGACATCCAAAGAGGTTGTACTAGCTTGCATTCCCACCAGCAATGCAGAAGTGTTCCCTTTTCCCCACAACCTCTCCAGTATAAGTTGTCATCGGTGTTTTTGATCTTGACTATTCTTACAGGTATAGGATGGAATCTCAGAGTTGTTTTGATTTGCATTTCTCTGATGACTAAGGATGTTGAACATTTCCTTAAGTGCCGTTTTAGCCATTTTAGATTCTTCTGTTGAGAGGTCTCTGTTTAGGTCTGTACTCCATTTTTTTTATTGGATTGTGTGATCTTTTGGTGTTCAATTTATTGAGTTCTTTGTATATTTTGGAGATCAGACCTCTGTCTGATGTGGGGTTAGTGGAGATCTTTTCCCATTCTGTAGGCTGTCATTTTATCTTGTTGACCGTGTCCTTTGCTTTACAGAAGCTTTTCAGTTTCAGGAGGTCCCATTTATTAATTGTTTCTCTCAGTGTCTGTGCTGCTGGGGTTCTATTTAGGAAGTGGTTCCTGTGCCAATGCATTCAAGTGTACTTCCCACTTTCTCTTCTATAAGGTTCAGTGTGCCTGGCTTTATGTTGAGGCCTTTGATCCATTTGGACTTGAGTTTTGTGCATGGTGGTAGATTTGGGTCTATTTTCATTTTCTACATGTTGATATCCAGTTATGCTAGCACCCCTTGTTAAATATGCTTTCTTTTTTCCATTTGATATTTTTTGCTGCTTTATCAAATATCAGGTGTTCGAAGATGTATGGATTGATATCCAAGTCTTCTGTTCGGTTCCATTTGTCCTCCTGTCTGTTCTTATGCCAGTACCAGGCTGTTTCCAGTACTGTAGCTCTGTAGTAGAGTTTGAAGTCAGGGATTGTGATGCCTCCAGATGTTCTTTTATTGTCCAGGATTGTTTTGGCTATCCTGGGTTTTTTTGCTTTTCCAAATGAAGTTGAGTACCGTTCTTTCAAGGTCTTTGTAGAATTTTGCTGGGATTTTGATGGGCATTGCACTGAATCTGTAGATTGCTTTCGGTAAGAATATGAGTGTTTTTACTTGGGTGTATCTCTTTAAACCACATGTGTACAGTGCTTGAGGAGGCCAGACAGGCGCACTATTCTGACCAAGGTCAGGTAGAATCTCAGTAGTTGGTTGATTGGCTGGTTTTGGTTTGTGGGGATAGGTTTCTCTGTGTAGCTCTGACTGTTCTGGAACTCTGTAGACCAGACTGGCCTGGAACTACAGAGGTCCTCCTGCCTCTGCCTCCCGAGTGCTGGATTAAAGTCACATCCCTCTACCACCGAGCTTCAGCTTAATTTTTAGGATAACAGTTTGTGACTTGAGTTCTCTTAAGGCAAATAGATTTATAGTCACTTTGTCAGCTGAACACAGAGTTTCCAAATCGGTGCTGAGAATGAACTTTCAGTTCCTTTGCATCTTGAGGAGCTGGGATACAGACCCACTTCCTTCTTCTGGGGAAGAAGTGACCGAGGACGTGCAGTGTTCCCTTGGGGACTCCACACTCTGCCTCTGACAGTAGGGTGAGGTCGCTGTTTAGCAGACACCGTTTATGCTCTGGCTGGATGTCTTGACCTTAAGAACTTTTCCACTGCTCTCTGGCACCATCAGCCCCAGGAAGGCCCGATACCATGAGCCGGGAGCCACCCAACATGGGTACTGGAATCCAAACTCGGGTTCTTAGGCAGAGCAGTTCATGCTCCTAACTGCTGAGCTATCTCTCTGGACCCTGGTTTTAAGTCTTTAGGCTAAAGTGCATCATAATCGGTGCTTAGTATCAAAACTTTGAGACCTAAAAAAATAAAAAAAGCCCAAATGACTGAGGCAAATCTTGCTCCACTTGGCAGATACTCTTTGATTTCACCACGTTCTGGATGTGGGATGAGAGACAGTTACAGTGTATTCTAAAGACTTAGACTCCATAGCCTGGTCTACAGAGCGAGTTCCAGGATAGCCAAGACTACACAGAGAATCCCTGTCTCAAAAAACAAAACAAAGCCAGGCAGTGGTGGCGCACACCTTTAATCCCAGCATTTGGGAGGCAGAGGCAGGGGGATCTCTGTGAGTTCGAGACCAGCTCCAAATCTACACAAAGAAACCCTGTCTCAAAAAACCAAACCAAAACAAAAAAAGCAAAAAAGAGTTAGATTCCAGACTAGAGTCTGAGCCCTCGCTCTTCTACTAGCCAGTTGTGATTTTGGACAAAATTGTTCAACAGTTTTGCATTTTGGTCCTCCTCTCTGTAAGATGGGAATAATACCTGCCTTCCTAGGGCCACCATAACGTTTAAAAGAGCTAAGTGTGCTTAGAGCCGCGCCTGACACGCACAGCCTGTAACTGGCTGCTGTTAACTCTGCTAATGTGATTCAGAAGCGTGAGTGGTGTGCTAGGCCTCTTAAACCCTGTCCACAGCTCACATGAAACATGGCTGTTTGTTTGGTTTTAGTTTTGGTTTGTTTGAGACAGGGTGTATGTAGCCCTTGCTGTCCTGGAACTCTGTGTACACCAGGCTGGCCTTGTACTCAAAGAGATCTGCCTACCTCTGCCTCCCAAGTGCTGGGATTAGAGGTGTGACCCAACCCACTTAAACTTATTTTACCATACATTATTAGAAAAAAAAAATAGGAAACTCCAAACGCTATATATTTCTTTTAGTACTGCTATATCAGAAATATTCTAAGCTTTATCGTTATGCAGTACAGGCTAATGAAATGGCTCCATGGGTAAAGATGCTTGCTGCCAAACCTGGCGAGCTGAGTTCATTCCTGGAGCCCACATGGTGGAAGGAGAGGACTGACTCTTGAAAGTTCTCTGACCTTCACTTGTGCACCTTGCTTGGCAAGTACATGTGTGCACATGTGTGCATGCAGGTGAGTATGTGTGTAAGTGTATAGATAAAAATAGTGTAACAGGAACCCAAAGGTGTAGCCCAGTGGCAGAGTGCATGTCTAACATGCATAGAGTTCTGTATGTTCTCTCCAGCGCTGGGGAAAACAAAACACATCTCTAATATGCGCTGTTTCCTATATTTTAATTATTTTTAGTGGTTACATAATATATCAAGGTAATGTTCTATAATTGACTTTCCTAGTTCCCTGTTGCTGGGTTTCTTGATTGTTTCTATTAATAATTTAGTTCTTAGTCTCAAGGGGGACATGGGTACTGTGTTGTCCTGCTGTCTGACTCCTTGACCGATGTTACCTTTTTTAAGACAGCTATTGAAAATGGCCTCTAATTCTCAGCCGGAATAGATCTGATAGTACATCTGTCTGCTCTCTTCTTAGTCCCCTGCTAGCGGCAGGACATTGTTTCAGAGTCTGGCAGTGTTTTATAGGACTGTGACAACCAGATTTGTGAAATGCTTAAGCAGCTTTGATATCTAAAATGCTTGGTGGTTTTCTGAGGGATGGTTTACTTTGTGGCTTTCTTTAAGGCAATTGTTTGCCTTTCTTGCTCTGTCATGAGGTTAATAAGTAATTATGACAGTAGAGGGACTTGGCATGCATTTCTAGATACTTTCTAGTTTGTTTTGAGATAGGATTTTGCTTCACATACTTGGCTCACCTGAACAGTTAGACCAGGCTGGTCCCAACTCAGAGAGATCTGTTTCTGCCTCTGCCTGGGCTAAAGGTGTGCACCACCAATTCTGACTATATACGGTAGTTTTAGTCTAGATTTCTTTCTTTGAGCCAAATGAATCTCTTCTAGATAGATTCCAAACTCATGTCCAGAAAAAAGTGGGAAGACAAACTAGGTTTGTTTGGTTTATGCTGCGAACATGCTTTAACTGAAGTTAAGCTTTGCTGGGGTTTTGAGAAACAGGTAGAATAAGGTAATAAAACCTCCTCATCACGAATGTGCTCATTTCCAGTAGTCTGGATGGGTGGGTGGTGGAGGACTTTTGCTGTCTGGCCAGTGTGTTAACAATAGGTGTGCTTGTAAATGCCAACTCCTGTGACAGAAAAGGCACAGGCCGCTATAGCTCCAGGCAGCAGCTTACAAATAACTTTGTTTTGTTGCCTTCCACCCCATCCCCCCCCCCCTTTTTTGGGAAGGTGTAGCTATGCAGCCCTCTGGTGGTAGTCCTCTCTGGCCTGAAAGTCACAGACATCCTGCTGCCTCAGCTTCTCAAGGACTAAAACTTTGGTGTGTATTCCTTTTAGAGCTCAACTGACCCCACTAATAACTCAGAGGCCTCTTCATCCCTTTTTTGGGATGAGTTTTTGGTTCAAGTCAAGCATCTGTCTGCTTTACTATGTCAGTTTCTCAAAATGTTTGGCTTTGAAAAACAGCTGAAGTTTGGAAGTTAAGAATGGTGTTGTAAAGCCAGGCGGTGGTGGCGCACGCCTTTAATCCCAGCACTCGGGAGGCAGAGGCAGGCGGATCTCTGTGAGTTCAAGGCCAGCCTGGTCTACAGAGCAAGTTCCAGGACAGGCTCCAAAGCCACAGAGAAACCCTGTCTCGGAAAAAACAAACAAACAAACAAACAAACAAAAACCAAAACCTCCCCCCAACAAAAAAAAAGAATGGTGTTGTAGTAATTCTTTTACTTGGAGAATGTAAGGAAAGCGAGGTTATACTTTTCCCATGGTCAGGTAACTTTTTTGAAATTAAGTAAATAATCTCATCATCATTGAAAAATTTATAAAAAGCTTCCCATCAATGTTCAAGTTTTTAGAACTTCTCAGGAAACATTTAATCTGTACAGCCACCATCCCTGTTTACTGTATGCAGCTGTGCCGCGGTTGCTGTGCGCTCAAATACAGTGATGCAAACCAGCAATAAAACTGAATCCCTGGAACTCACTCTGTAGACCTGGCTGGTCTCTGCCTCCTAAGAGCTGGGGTTTAACTTGGGTTTTTTTTTTTTTCTTTTTTCTTTTTGGTTTTTCGAGACAGGGTTTCTCTGCAGCTTTGGAGCCAGTCCTGGAACTAGCTCTTGTAGACCAGGCTGGCCTTGAACTCACAGAGATCCGCCTGCCTCTGCCTTCCGAGTGCTGGGATTAAAGGCGTGCGCCACCACCGCCCAGCGGTTTAAATCTTCTTAGATTTATTGGAGCTTGTTTTGTGGCTTTATGGTGTGGCCTGTCCTAGAGATAGAGAGCGCTCTGCTTTGTGATTGAGATGTTTCGGGAAGTCTTCTATAGATGATCCTTTGGATTTAGGTGGTTAGTTACTTTTTTTTGTATTTGTGTTATGATATGCTAGCATTTTGGTGAATTCTTTTTTGTTCCTTTTTTGAGACAGGGTTTCTCTATGTAGTCCTGATAGTCCTGGAACTCACTTTGTAGATCAGGCTGGTCTTGAACTCATAAAGCTCTGCCTGCCTCTGCCTCCCAAGTTGATGATTTCTTAAAATTGCCTACCTTGATATATTATATCTACAAATACCAGTAGATTATAGGACTGCTGAGATGGCTTGGTGGTAAAGGCACTAGTTGCTGAACATGATAACCTGAGTTGTCCTCTGACCTTGCTGTGCAATGCTCTGTGGCATACATACACATTAATAATGTTTTTCTAAAAGGGCTTTAAAGAAATCACTGGGTATTTCCTAAATTCTTAAACGGGTGCTGTGTTTAATGCTAAGGTTGATGCAAAGACCAGGTTTCAAGGTCTAAATAATATTTAATTCCCTGTTGTAAGAACTCGCTGAGGATAGACGTTGGGTAATTTGAATGGAACAGACTTTGTAAGACATTGGGCAGATTTCTGACTTAATTTAGAAGCTGTCATGACTGCTTTTTGGCTATATAGCTATCTGTCACTGACTAAGGACTTGCTTCTAAATTTAGCAAAGCTCTGAAGCATTGCTGGAGCTGTCCTAGAACACTCCAACATGGAGTTGTCGTTGTGAAATGTATTTGGCGGCCATGAAAGTAGATGTGGTCCATTGATAGCCTCATGCAGACCCAAGAGCCTTGAACTTCTTATGTCACTTTCAGTTTCTGTGAAATACTTCAGTTCAGAGCTCAAATTTCATGCTCACACTGTCTCTTTCAGGAAATACTTTATGGAACAGCTTTCTGTATAGAAAATATAAACTAGGGCTGGAAGGTGCCTCGGTGGGCAGAAGCTCTTGTGTGCAAGCAGGACAGCCTAGGTTCAACCCTAGAGCCCGCTTGGGGAAGACAGAACCCATTCTGAAAGTTCCTATGACCTGTGCATGCACTTTATGGCACACACACATTCCATCCTCCCAATACCACCAACTTTCACACAAGTGTATTTTTTTAAAAAAAGAAAATATAGAATAGAATGCTTACATGAAATTTCTACTTATTTATTTCCTTACTCATTTATGCTGTCACTGGGGATTGAAGCTCAGTCTTTGCACATGCTAGGCGGTTGCCGAGTGCTCACTTACCGAGGTGATAGCCCCTCCCTTCTTCCATCTCCTTCTCTCTCCCTCTTCCCCATCTACCCATTCTTTACCGAGGTGATAGCCCCTCCCTTCTTCCATCTCCTTCTCTCTCCCTTTTCCCCATCTACCCATTCTTTTCTTTGAAGAGTCTCACTCTCCTAAAGTTACAGCAGCCTCTGAGTGCACGAGCCCCTGCTGCTCCTGGCTGGATGAGTGGAAGTGAGATGCTTGTGAATGGGGTCCTGTGTGGGACACTTGCCCAGCATTGCAAGTGGGAAGATTGTTCAGAGTTAAAGGAACCCACATTTTCATTTATGGAACCTAAACACGTTTGCTAAATCCATTCAGTTTGTCAAATATAAAAGCACAGAATCCCCCAGGCTGTGGCTGATGAGGACTGAACTGCTGCTTACCCGTTTTTAAGAGTGAAGCTGGTAGAGTGTCAGCGAGCACTGAGAAGGAAGTCTAAGGACAGTATCCAGTCTTGCCACATGCTAAGAACATGTTCTACCACTGATCTGTTTCTACAACCCCTAAACGTAGATTTGTTTGTTTGTTTGCTTTGAGACAGGGTATCTCGGTATAGCCCTGGGTCTCCTGGAACTCAAAATGGACATCCTCTGCCTCCTGAGTTCTGGGATCCACTACACCTGGGTGAACACACTTTTAAATTTTAATTTAACGTGTGCGCACGCACAAAAGAATATGTGCCATAGCATGTGTGTGGAGGCAGAGGAGAGCTCTCTATGGTCAGTTCATTTTTCCACTGTCAGGTCCAGGGTTCAAACTCAGGTGTTCGGGCTTGCGCAGTAAGAGTTTTTTACCCTTATCGAGCTGTCTTGCCAGTTCTCAAACATAGATTGATCAATCTGTCTATCTTATCTGTCTGTCTGTGAGGCAGGGTCTCACCTGTGTAGCCCTGTCTGGCCTTGAACTCACAGAGATCTGCCTGCCTCTGCCTCCTGAGTGCTGGGATTAAAGACGTGTGCCACCACCGCCTGGTGTGCTTGCTGTTTTTTGCAGAGGATGTGGGTGCAGTTCCCAGCGCCCACATAGAGACCCACAGCAGTCTATAACTCTGGTTCTAGGGGTCAGACTCCCTTTTCTGGCTTCCTGGTACCAGGAATGCATGCGGTACACAGATATACAGCCAGGCAAAACACTAATACACATGAAGTAAAAATTAGTTCTTTATCTTTGCTGGCCATATTTCCATTTCTGGGTAGCTGGGTGGCTAGTGGCTGTGATAATGCACACTGCAGATACAGGTTTCTCTAGCTGTGCAGCGGTGTTACCATAGGCTTGCTGCAGCTGTCATCACCGGCTCTAGTTTGGTGCAGGGCATGGCTGGAGTTTCACTGAAGTCTGGGAACCCTCTTTCCACAAGCACTGGTGGTTCCTGTAGACTTTGGAGGTGCTGCTGTGGACTGGGTAGAGAATTCAGGTGCATTTTTTCTTTCCTAGAGATCTTGTCCTTGTCGGCAGGCCTCCCTTCCTTTGCACCGGGATTTTCCAAGCCCCTCTCTTACAGCTCTTTGCCTGTGGTCTGTTCAGAGGCCGGTTCTGCAAACCTGCCATCCCCTAGTCCTATATATCACTCAATAAAGTTACAAGATCGGAGTGTCCCTGTGTGTTCTTTCTTGCAGTGGCCTGGGAGTGCTGCCTCTTCACATTCAGGTGGCCATGCCATGGCCCGTGTGATGTTGTCTTGAGGTGGCCATGCTGTGGCCCATGTGATGTGGTCTTGAGCTGAATGTGCAGACAGCAGCATCTGAGGCGTGTCCAGAGAGCAGAGGCAGTATTTCTTTGAATTCACCAAAACCATAATTACTGTTATTTTCGTTCCAGAACTGTTTCACAAAAGCAAGGCACAGCTTTACCTTTACTGTAGAGCTGCTTAGAGTTGAGTTTAACATGCACCACTATTTTGTAGTTTTGTATTCTCAATCAGAAAAGCTCTATGGTGCTTCACGGGTAACACCTCCAGTAATCGAGAAACGGTGGGTCCAGCAATACACAGCACGTGCTCAGTTTGCAGTTAGTCCTTTAGTTTCCTAGTTCACCGAGTCACGGCACATCCCTGGTCTTCAGCCATATTGCCCTTTTTTGCCTGTACAACCTTTTCAAACTGCTGAGGTGTCCTGCATGTTATAAGTGTCGCCTTTCCACACAACCTGGAATTTGCCCAAGCTCCCCATGGCCTTTGGGATCACTTCTTTTCCTTCAGCTGCCTCACCACTGCCCCAGTACTGTTGTGCCTCTTGTGCCACATCGGCTCTTTCTCTCTCCCTGGATGAGCAGCTTCTGCATCTGGGAGCCATGTCAGGTTTTGTCACAGCAGTAGCCTCCTGAGTCCAGGGTTACAGACGTGTGCCTCTGGAACTTGTCACCCTCCTCTTTTGTTGTTGTTAATACCCTGGTTAGCTTCTTAGCTACTTTTCCTCTTAATTTTTTTTATAAAGTACAAGTACACTTTATTGTATTAATTACTAACCAGGTACACTGGTACATGCCTCTAATCCCGGGATTCAGGCAAAGGCTCGGGGATCAGGAATTCAAGGTCATCTCTGGCTGTATAGTTAATTTTAGGCCAGCCTGGGGTTGCATGAGACTTAGTGTCTTAATTCCAGTCCCAGCGATGTGACACATTCTTCTGGCCTCTCTGGTCACTTCATGCAGACAGTACACAGACATATATACAGGTAAAACATCCATACACAGAAAATAATTTTTTTAAGTTACGTGTCTCTGCGTGACTGCATAGAGCTGACGCCCTCAGAGGCTGGAGGCCTTAGGTCTCCCTGGAGCTCGGCTCTCAGGGTTTTCAGCCACTCAACATGGGTGCTGGGAACAGAACTTGGGTCTTCTGCTAGAACAGGACATCTGTCTAGTTTCTTGATTTTTTTTTTAAGTTGTCACTTAATAAACAATCCAATTTTCAATTTTCATCAGTTTTATTTTGGACATTATAGTGACAACATTTTATTTTAGCGGTAGTCCAGCAGAGATGAGAAAATACCACTATATGACAGGGTTCTAAAAGTTAGCTTCCCCTCCCCCATCAGTTTTTCCCTTTATCTTTCTGGTGTAAACAAATCAAAACAATCCACGGGGATCATTTGAGATCCTCTGCCCATCTGTGTGCTTGATACAGCGTGGCTCCAGGAAAGAGCAGCTTTGGAGGCTGTGTTGTGGGAGAGGAGTCTTTCTGTCATATATTCTGTTTGCTCTAAGTGACATGGGCTGAGGGCAAGATTTCTTTTCTTTTTTTTTTTTTCATGTTTCTCAAGCCTTGCCAGAGCGCTTAGCTTCGTAGGCAGCTGTTTAACTCTGAGCTGTGTCCTGCACTTGCAGGGAGCTCTCTGACCTCTTACTAGTATGGCTAGCACTGCATGGTCTATGGTGCCAAACATAGCTGTAGTCAACCTGGAATGTGTCCAAACTACACAAGAGACTGGAATCTAGAAAGGACAGGTGGTGTGCGTTCTGTCTTGGTCAGAGTCAGGACATCTTCAGTGACAGTCACAGAGGAAGGTCTGATAGACTTTTTAAAAACTTAGGCATAAACTTTTGTTTTGATTCCTCTGACGGGTTTCAGGCTACAGTATATTAATAACTCTTAGAAGCCAGTTCTTGGGGCGAATGCATTTTGCTGATAAACTTGGAGCTTGGGTGCTTTGTTAGTGAGTGACCTGTGCTGACATGTCTCCCACGTGATCAACAGCTGCAGAAGGGACGTAATTTTACCGCTGACTCCACAATCCAGTGTAAGTGGCAGTGTGGTGCATTTGTTCCGAATATTTGGATTTCTTCCGGTTGAACCGTGTTGGTGTACGTTTGCAGTGAATAAGAGCCTTACTGCTGATGCCCAGGCTCACCTTGAACCGTGTTGGTGTACGTTTGCAGTGAATAAGTGCCCTACTGCTGATGCCCAGGCTCACCTTGAACTGGGCTCAGTTGCTCCTTGGATTTCAGCCTCTTGAGCAGCCAGAACTGTCTTTAAATTTTTACCTTTGGTTAATAGCCTTGTGATGTAAAGAAACATTGAGTTATGCATAGAAGTTTGAATTTCCACTCCTTAATCTAGCTAAACCTTATTTAAATAAATTAGTCCCCCTCCTCATTTGGATGTTGGACTGGGGGCCTTACACAGTGTTCTATACTGAGTTCCAGTCCCAGATACATTGAACTCAGGTGGCAGATGATAAGTTGCTGTAAAATAAGGACTGGGTCATAGCATGGTCCACTTCTGAGATCCTCTTTTCAGCTTTGATGCTGCTGTGGAGACCAGATTGGTCTGCTAGGAATTTGGAGTAAAACGGGAAGCCTGTATACACCCTTATAAACTGAGGCACAGTTTATAAGGGCGCTGTTATGGGAATATACACCCTGATTTAGAGATTTTATAATGAGATACAGTGACCGTCTACTCTAAAGTGTTTTGGACTCCTTACCAGGAAACGCATCGTCAATGGCAGCTTCCTTCTGGGTATTAGAACTTTCTAAGTGGGAAGCCTCATGAGTATAGGTGGACTCACATGTGGACATCGCAATGAAGTAAAGCCCTCATGAGGAGCAAGAAAATGGGCTCCTCTTCCTGGCCTGGCAGTGTTGGGAGTCAGGCCTACCCCACCACACACTCTGACTCCCAACCCTTCCCCACACCTATAGGAATGTGTTTTCAACAGTGTTGTTACATGACTTAGTTCAGGCATTTTTGTCGTTTATCTGGTTCAGGTGTGAACTGTGGGTCAATCAGAAGGCAGGATTTCAAATTACATAGTGAGTTCAAAGATTCTCTCACAACAACCAAAAGAAAAAAAAATGATAAAATATCAAGTATCTGTCCTGTCTTAGGCAAGCTACTACAGAGGCCACAGAAGGGAGCTGTAAATCTAGAGTGTGGGCTTCAGAAAAGGTTCAGCCCAGTTCCTGTTCTTAGCACCACACAGAGGCTGACACCAGCAGGAACTCATGGTCCAGGAGATCTCACATCCTCTTTAGGGCTCTCTGGGCACAGGAATGCGTGTGGTATGGATGTGTATGCAGGCGAAACACCTATACTCATTAAATGTTTCACCTGGTTTATGTGTGAGTATGTCTGGTGCCCTTGAGGTCAGGATCGGAGCCTCTGGAACTAGAGTTACAGGTAGCGTAAGCCATATTGTAGGTGCCGGGAACCGAACACGTGGTTGCTGGTTGTGGTATATGCCGCGTCTTACACTACAGGTCCATGACCACCACAGTGGTGAGTGAAGCTGGGAAGGCAGATGTTACTTGAGTAACCTGGCATGACCGTCCCCATGTAGACGCCAGTGTTTCCTAAAGGTCATACAACTATACTTTCTCAGAAAAGGATAACGTTATTGTCACACCATTCCTTCAGTTCTGGAGTTTGGGATTTGGTGGATGTAAATTAAAGGCTCTGTCCATGAACAGTTAAATGGTTGTAACCTAGCAACTTTTGAGGTTTCTTTCTCTCTCTCTCTCGACCTACAAACAGATCTAGTGTTGCATGAGGCATTAGTTTCTGCCTTCTCCATGGACTTTTTCCAGTTTTAGCATGAGCATCTGGACAGGCAGCAGATGGAGCTGCAATAGGATTGGTGTCAGACACCTGGCAGCTTGTAAAACTCACAGTCTTATTATAGCAATCCCTTGTTACTAGAATTGCCAGAGAATGTACAAAATAAAGATGGCCAATAGAGAGGAAAAGCCAGCAACATTATTGCCATCCTTTTTCATGATCTGCTGTGAAAAGTTTTAGGTATTTGCTCAAAACTGCCAAGAGCAGCAAAGGACCTGGAGTTGTAGCTCAGTTGCTGGTGCTTGTGTAGCATGCAGAAAGCTCAGGTTCAGTCCCAGCACTGATGAGCCAATGATAGCGGTTTATATAGGAAACAGCAACAACACAAAACACTAATTCTGATACATTTAGCCTGATCTGCCTTCCAGAAAGTGAGAGGAACCCCCATTTCAGGTGGGACCTGAATACTTGATAAATATCTATGCTCTCTCACTAACCTTCAAAGGAACTTACACCTCCCCGCCTCTTGCTTGAATGAAACAGTGGGGTTCAGTATCAGACGCTTGTGCGACAGTTTGGAGGAATAGCATTGTTCTGAGTGCACTGTCCATTACTTGCTAGTTTGATAGAACTCTCAGCTGCAGAAAGTATAAAACTACCAGAAACCCAGCCAGATGACCTGATGACCAAAGAACTCTGTGAACTGTGGACAGCAGTCTTCAGGGACAATGTTCTGTTGTAGGTGTAGGGACTGTGACACAGAATCTGTGAACCATAGCTCTGGTGGTCAGATCTGAGTTCCCGTCTGCATCTTCTATTTGCAAATTATCTGAGGCCGGGCAGCGGTGGCACACGCCTTTAATCCCAGCACTCGGGAGGCAGAGGCAGGTGGATCTCTGTGAGTTTGAGGCCATCCTGGTCTACAAGAGCTAGTTCCAGGACAGGCTCCAAAGAAACCTATCTTGAAACTCCCCCCACCCCCAAAAAAAACCAAATACAAATTATTTGGCCTCTTTGGAAAAACCTCCTATTCCTTCTTTCTTTTCTTGTTGCATTTTTTATGTCTGTGCTGTGCTGTGCGCCTGTGCATGTGTGTCTGTGCCTGTGAGTGTCACGGCTGACGGGACTAAGTAAACACGCAAAGAACAGCATTCGAGGCAGAGCTAATGACAAAGTGGCAGAGGTCGACTGTGGAATCATCTCCTGGAACACAGTAGCCAAGGTTGGAGAAGTAGGACCTTTCCCACCACAGAGTTGCGGTCCTGGGAAGAGTTATTTTGTGTTTGCTGTGTTTTGCTGAAAAGAGTCGTGCCAGGTGGGCCTTGAACTTGTGGTTCTCCTGCTTCCTGTGTGTCAGGGTCTTAGGTCGGGAAAGGTTCTTTAAAGGCAGAGTGTAACTGAGGGCTTTAGCACACAGTCGTTTCTGGTTTTTATTAACCACATTTGTATTTTAAGTGAGAAATTGTCACAGCAGAATGACAGAGGCAGGGAGGTCACTAAAAACCTTATGTTTTTCATGTAGAGTTGATGTTAATAGGGGACATCTATTTCCTCGGAGACAGAGAAAGGCACTTGGATAGAGGTGCTTTGGAATGTCACGTGAACAGCATGTATTCCACTTGTTTATGGTTAAGTTTGAGCTGCTTGTCAGACATGAAAGATACATACATGCTTGCATATGTACATGTATGTGCACGTACACATATGTACATACATACATACATGTGTGCGCACACACATGCATATGTGCGTGTTGGTTTGAGCCAGAAAGACATAGTCTTATTTCTGTAGAATGTGGTCAGTAATTTATGATTGTAAATGAACCTCTGTATATGTGTACACGTGCATGCATGTAGTGCACATTCATGCAGGTAAAACACTCATATCCGTAAAAAATGTAATTTATGCACATTGGTATTTTGTCTGCACATATGTCTGTGTGAGGATGTCGAGTCCCTTGAAGGTAAAGTTATAGGCAGTTGCCGGTTGCCATGTGGGTGGTGGGAATTGAACCCAGGTCCTCTTGAAGAACAGTCAACACTCTTAACCGCTGAGCCATCTCTCCAGCCTCTAAAAAATTAAATTAAAAAAAAAAATCGGAAGTGCTGCTGAAGTCAGCCAGGAAAACCAGACCGACTTCCCCATTGCCACTGGTTTTAGAATCCACCTGGAATCACATGTTTCTGGCCGAACATTAGGGCACATTTTGACCAGATAAGAACATTTCGTTGAGGCAACATGATTAAAATCCTTGAGAACGTATTTCTTGACTCTGTTGAGAAAACTAAGTCTGTGCGATGGAAAATAACTTCCTCATTCCCTAAGAGCCCATTTTGTGACAAGGATAGGTTATGGATTGTGCTTCCTGGACACGCCCCATTGGGCTTTTAAAGGGGAACAGTGGCTGTGCTTTCTGTTGGGCACACAGAGCAATCAATCATAGCTTTCTCCTGTTGTCTTTATTATCCACCTCCATGGTGCTGTCCATCCCTAGACTCACTATTCTTTCTTCTTCCACACCCCCCATATGGGAAGCCTTCAGCATTTCACTGCGGTGCTTTATTTAGGCATCACAGTTGTCACATTAGTAATTGGGTGAGCCCAACTGGAGGTGGGGGGCTGTTCTGCCCTTTTGAAGATCAGCCCCCACACTGCTGTACTTCGGTACCCACGCTGGAGCAGAGGCAACTGGCTGGATCCTGAACTCAGACGTTTGATGGTGTGCGTAGGAGCATGTGTGGTTTTAGAATTTAAATTCAGGACGAAGCCCTGGCACCTGACAGCCGTAGAACACACTTTGCAGCAGACAGAACTTTTGTTCCTGTTTCTTTTGTCTTCACACCCAGCAGTTTACATGGCTCGTAAAGTGAGAATTATTCAGTACTTGTATCTGTGGCATTTTGGTCAAATCAACATGTTTAAAAATATCTGCAGACTTCCATAGGAATGCTTCCTGAATCCTGTGTGCTCTGAGTGATTTGGCAGGGAGGAGCTGGATCTTGCATTCTTGGCAAGGATTAATGTCTCTACTAAGGGGTAAAATTTGGTTCCTAGAGTTTGGGGGTGGGGAAAAATTCATAATAAAATAACATATATAACAGTATGTAAACAGGTAAGAGTGTATCTTTCATACCTGATTTTTATAAGAGATGGGACACACGTTTAATCCCAGCAGTCAGGAGTTAGAAGCAGACAGATCCATGTGAGTTCAGGGCCAGCGAGGGCTACATGGTGAAACTCTGTCTTGAAAAATAACTCAAGGGACTGGAGAGACAGCTCAGGAGTCAAGAGCACTGACTACTCTTCCAGAGGATGTGGGTTCAATTCCCAGCACTCACATGGCAGCTAACAACTGTCTGCAGCTTTGAGCTAAGACATCTTCACACAGAGATACATGCAGGCAAAACACCAGTGCACATAAAATAAAAATAGTTAAATGAACGAATAAAACACGGTACTGGAGAGATGGCTCAGCAGATCTGGGTTGGATCCTAGCACCCACATGGTGGCTCAGTCGCTGCAGTTCCAGTTCTATGGGAGCCAATAACCTTCTTCTGACTTCCATGGGCACCAGACACTCATGTGATACACAGCATATACATCCATGCAGGCAAAACACTCTTACACATAAATACATACAAAAATAAGAAAAAATAGATTCTCTTTTTTGTTTGTGAAAATAAGCTAAAAAAATACCATAAGCTGGAGGAAGTGAGCGCTGGTTATTACGTTGTAATTGTGCGCGCTCATGGCGTGTTTACTTATTGTGGAGAGTTCTTAATGTGTATGGAGGTTTGGAAACTTTCAGGATTTCTTTCTCAACCTTTCTCTGTGTTGGTTCCAGGGCTTTGAACTTAGGTCCTCAGGCAAAGCATCAAGTGCTTTACCCAGTGAGCCATCTCCCAGCCCCCAATTTTGGTAATCGTTTCCCTTCTGTGACACAGCCATTTACTTGTGTCCTGGCCCCTTAACAGTTTAGTCTGTTTCCCCCACCCAAAAAAAAAGTATTTATTTATTTTTATGTGTTTGCCTGCGTGTATGTCTGTGTGCCAGGTACAGGCCTGGTACTTGTGGAGGGTGTGGGACCCCTGAGACTGGAATTGTAGGCACTTGTGAGCTATTGTGTTGGTGCTGGGAATCGGAGCTGGGTTGTCACAAAAGCCGTCTCTCCAGCCCCCACCCCCTTTGAAATGAAACTGCGTAACAGAACTTTGATTTTCAGTTTAAGCATGGTCTGGTTATATAAGTTCCAGCCTCAGACTCGGTCTTCCTGCTGCTTACTCCTGAGCAACACATACAGTGCTTCGTGTGTGTGTGCGCGCGTGTGCACGCGTTCATGCATATGTAAAGTGGTCGTGCACGCAGCGACTACAGAACAGCCTCGTGTGTACTGTAAGTGGTTCTTTAAAACACCTTTCTAGAATTATTTATTTTATGTTGAGCTGGTTGGGGGCTGCCATGTGGGTGCTGAGAACTGAACCCTGGTGTGTGTGTGGGGGGGTGAGCTTAAAATTACCAAGAATTATTCCAAACATATAAAAGCTGGTTTCCATGGTCTAGAACTTGTTTTCTAAAGCAATTGAGGTGGAGAGACTGGGAAGGTGGGTGCTGAGAGTATTAACTGTCTGAAACCATGTATTTGAGAGCTAAGCTGTGGAGGCATTTTCTCATTTGTAAATACAATGAAAACCAGATGTAAATGGTACTTATATAGCCCCACCCTGCGGTGGCAGGATCATAAGTTTATTTACATTTGGAAGATAGTTATGGGTGTGTGCTGCTCCCCCCCCCCGTGTGTGTGTGTGTGTGTGTGTGTGTGTTTTGAGATACTGTCTCTTTGTAGTTCAGACTGACCTTGAACTTGTGATCCTCCTCAGCCTCCCAAGACATACACCATAACCTGAAAACTGAGAATATAAGGTCGGGGAAAAATGTATGGCTATTCAAAATCAAAAAACAAAACAAAACCAAAAAACCCATAAAAGGCCATCCAATAAAGGAGGCACAGTTTTCAAGACCAGATTAACTTTCCCTGCTAGTGCTGCAGGCTGTGAGCTTAATGATGAAAATTGAATCCTCTAAAAATAGACACTCACGACACAAGACCCTTTTCTGTGTGGAGAGGATTACAAAGGCTGTGTGATTCTATTCTAAGCAGCTGATACAGTAGTCACACCCTAGTTGATGTCTGACCCTCAGAATTTGACAAAGTACATGTCATTTGGGTCAGGAGAATGACTTGCTGATGGCGGTCACCCTTTGCTTTTCGGGCAGTGTGGATATTGTTCTGTTGAACACTACCCACCCAAAAGCATGGCATGGCGTGCACAGTTCCCTTTCAGAGAGACATGAGATCAGGACGTTGTTCTTGTGGTCTGACACACCAGTGTTTGCATTAACACCTCCTGCTATTAGCGCTCCTAATCCCTGTCTTCTCTGTGGGTTGTGACATTTTTGTGTAACCAAAGTGCTGATTTTCCGCACTGCGCAGTGTGTAGGTGCTTAGAACTATAGACTGAGCAGAGCGAGGCTTGATGTCTTGGTGGGACATGGCAAGTGCAGCCTGGTGCTTCTCTGGTGCCCCTGCCCCCAGCAGCCCTGTCAGGATCTTTATTCTTTCCCAGCCTTCTGGCCCTGCAGCTGCTTACCAGGGGCCCTAAATGTGGTAATTAGCAGGACTGCCTCCACTTGAGCAGCAAAAGGAAGGGTAATTTAACCTGCCTGGTGGTGGTTATATTTGTCTCCAGTCCTATTGGAGATGCTCAGAGAAAGGGTTGTTATATCCTGGGTTTTCATGCCCGTTTTCTTCATGAAAAGGGCCTGTGCTCATGGTCTTGTAAACCTTGAGTGTCACTTCTGGAAGCAGAGAAAGAACATGTGACAAGAGACAAGCGTGAAGTAGGGTATGCTAGCTAAAGTGAGACGTGAAGTAGGTTATGCTAGTTAAAGTGAAACGTTCCACGGGTAGATTCTAAAGGTGTTTCAAAGGCTGTAGCATCTTTTTCAATTAGTTGTTTTTAAAAAGCAATGTCAGTGATTAAGAGCACTTGATCTTGCAGGGGACTTGCGTTCGGTTCCAAGCCCTCACATGAAGGCTCAGAACTGTTTGCACTGCCGGTTCCAGGGGATCTGGTGCCCTTTTCTGACCTTCTCAGGTACTGTGAATACACGTGGCGCACGTGCAGGCAGAGCATCTATACACAAAATTAATTAATTGAAGAAAGAAGCATGGGTGGAGTAGGAAGGGCTCATGGTCCCACCCCTCCTGGAGGATTTGTGTCAATGGTCGCTGAAGAGGAGCCGGCTTTCTTTAGTGCTGTTGCCTGGTGAGGTGCAAGGGCTCCTTTGAAAACCCTAATGAACCGGGCAGTGGTGGCACACGCCTTTAATCCCAGCACTCGGGAGGCAGAGGCAGGCGGATCTCTGTGAGTTCAAGGCCAGCCTGGTCTACAAGAGCTAGTTCCAGGACAGGCTCCAAAGCCACAGAGAAACCCTGTCTGGAAAAACGAAAAAAGAAAAACCCTAATGAACCTCACTGGGCCACACACACCCCTAATGAATGCAGGATTGGGGTTAGTTGCTGTCATTTGCCAGCTTGACACACGTGGGAAGGGGAAAGCTCAGCTAAAGAATCGCCTCAGTCAGATAGTTCTTTGGGCTTGGACTGTGTAAGAAAGGTAGCTAAACAAGCCAGCGAGCCACACGTCCTTCAGTGACCCCTAGGTGCCTGACCTGCCCCAGCCTCCTCCCCAAACTACCACACAAAAGAAAAGCTAACTAAGGCCAGTTGGGAAGGAAAGGAGGATCGGCGGGACTGGGCGACAGGAGAGGACAAGGAGGCTGAACACGAGGATGTGTGTGTGAGGATGTGTGTGTGTGTGAGGATGTGTGTGTGTGAGGATGTGTGTGTGTGTGTGTAAGGATGTGTGTGTGTGTGTGAGGATGTGTGTGTGTGTGTGTG
>PVIU01005386.1:0-95269 GCA_004026605.1 Ondatra zibethicus | reverse complement strand
GTAGGGTGGAGTGGGGCATTTGTTGGGGAGGGAGAAGCAAATTTAAATTCTTTAAATATTGCCTATTTTTAATGTTTGTTGTGAAGACTTTTCAAAACATTTCTGTAAAAAAAAACTTAAAGATGTGTTATTTGAGTGTTTTGTCAATATGTATGTATATATGTGCCTGGTACACTCAAGAGTTCAGAAGAGGGTGTTAGATGCTCTGGGACTGGAGTTACAGATGGTTGTGAACCACCATGTGGGTGCTGAGAACAAACCTGGGTCCTCTAGAGGAGCAGCCAGTGCTCTTAGCCTCTGAGCCATCTCTCCAATCCTGAAATTTCTCTCTTTTGCCTACTTTGCTGCAGTGGCCTTCTAGTCAATCACCTGGGCTTCCTGCTGCCCTCTTGTCCTCAGGTCTGTGGGCTGCATTCCAGCCCAAGTCATCATAAACCTGCTGAGTCATCATTCTGCCCTTGAAAGCCTGCATGCTGTGGTCCAGTCCCCTGGCTCTCTGGCTCCTGGGGCTCCACCTGCTGCCTAGCTCACTTGGATTTGGCATTTCAGTCTCTATAACTGTGTAGGGCCATGGGTGTAGCTCAGCGGAGAGTGCCGAGTGCACAGTACACTCTGCTGAGCCCCTTCTTGCCCAGGGGTCTTTA
The DNA here is from genome assembly GCA_004026605.1 of Ondatra zibethicus. Taxonomy (NCBI): domain Eukaryota; kingdom Metazoa; phylum Chordata; class Mammalia; order Rodentia; family Cricetidae; genus Ondatra; species Ondatra zibethicus. Next base: position 94,625 of record PVIU01005386.1, on the reverse strand, counting down.
TTAGGCTTTTCCTCTGTTGTAATCTTTCTCTTGGCTTCACTTGAATTCTCTGTCCTTATTTCCAAACCTAAACTTTACTGCTCTGGAGAGATTTCTCCTGGCCGCATCTCTGTATGTGATTAGGTCTGCCCAGAATGCTCTCACTGCACCCTGACCTTCTCATCACAGAAGTCATTAGACCTGAAGGTTTCTATTTTCTTTATTACTAATTATTACTTGAGAGGCGCTGTGTGGGTGTGTTGTCAGAGTCGGTTATCTTCCCCTCATGTGCATCTCAGGGCACTGAGCTACAGTTATAGGGCTTGCTTTCATAGTGCACGAACACCTACCGCTGAGCGAGCTCACTCTCTGGCCTCTGAAGTTGTAATTATCTTTTTTAAAAAATTTATCTGTTTATGTGTATCGGTGTTTTGCCTACATGTATGAATGTCTGGTGCCCTCAGAATCATAAGAGAGTTTCAGATCCCCTGGGAATTGAACCCAGGTCCTCCAGAACAACAGCCAAATTATCTTGTCTGTGCACTGCCAGCTTCTAATGAGCCCTGTCTAAATAACTTTCCATGAAATTGTGTCTGTGCGTGTGTGTCTGTCTATTGTGTGTATGTGTGTGCACTCACATGCTGCAGTGCGTGTGTCCAGGTCAGAGATAGCTTGCAGGATGTCTTTTTCCTTCCACTATTTGGGTCCTGGGATCAAAAATGTCTTCAGGCCTGAAAACAAAACCATTACCTGCAGAGCCATCTCACTGGCCTTAATACACCTTTCTGTGTCACTGACTTGGTTTGTTTTCCTATTTGCCTGTATCATCACCTGGAGACAGGCTCAAATGTCTGAATAGTAGACACAGATCTGAAATGAGCTTCTTTATCCAGACCAGCTGCAGGAAATGGTGCCCTTGATGTTTTCAGGGCTGGAGGGCTCTTCAGCCTTGTGGTGGGTACAGGGACGATAGCTTGTCTGTCTGTCAGGCAGTAGTGCCTCTATAGTGGAGTGACATTATCAGCTGATCATTTGTAAGAGATAGTTGTTTGATCCAGTCACAGCCAGCTGTCCAAAAGCATTTAGTTAGTATTTGTCATTTAAACCCTGGATGGCCCGTCACAGGAGGGCTGTATGTAGCCTGGCAGAGAGCAGCAAGCAAGCAAACTGTGGGTCAACTATGTCTTCTCTTGGTTCTGCCCAGCTAAAGGACTAGAGCAGCAGTTCTCAACCTGTGGGCCACAGCCCCACAGAGGTCACATATCAGATATCTTGCGCTTCATGTATTTACATTAGGATTAATAACAGGTGCGATGAATAACATGAGGTTCACAGTGCTAGGAAGGTTGAGAGCACTGTACTAGAGGGATGACAGTGTCATGTCCCGTGCCCCTCCCCCACTGAACTGTTCTCCCTGTCTGGCTCAGGTTTGGACTGCTTCATGTTGTTCTGCAGATATTATATGAGCTTTCCACATCAATCATGTAGCTGATTGGAAACATTAATGTGAATTCATGTTCAACTCAACATTCAGCAATTCGCTTCTCTCATTTTTTATTCTCTTGTTCATAGATACTTCCGAGGGTGAGGACTGTCCTTTCTTCTTCCCTCATTCCCATTTCAGCATCCTAAACAAAGTCCTTCAGTGTGTCAGACAATTAACTATTAAACTAAGTGCAGTTCAAAGGAGATGGCCAATGTAATTCATTATGGTAGTCCGGTACTGACCGGGCTACGCTTTCCAGGTCTTTGCACCCTCACCGTGCACTTACCAGCTCATCTTTTTTAAGAGGCAGAATCTTGGGGCTGGAAAAAATAGCAGTGATACAGTGCTTGCCCGCACTGAACACAGAAGGGACCAGAGAGGAAAGGTGGTGTCTCCCTCTGACCAGGCTGCCCAGACTGGCCTTGAGCTCTGGACTCCATTGGCCCTCCCGTCTCATCACCCAAGGAGCCCCCGTGCTTAGCTGTCTCTGTTGTTCCCCACCCAAACAACAGTTTTCTGCTTACTGTTAAGTTTAAGGTAGGATATGGTAGCTCTGCTCAAGAGGAGGCCCGAGGCAACTCAGGGCCAGTCTGGGGACTAGAGAAAGACCCTGTCTCAGGGGCGGGACCCGCTAGTGCTTCCTTTATAGTTTCCTCTAGAAGTTGAGTACACACCGCTCCATACGGTAGTTCAGTAGTTCCCTAGCGCCTTCTAGAAGATGCTGTGGTCTGGAAGGAAACGCCTGAGAATACTGCCGGGTGTGGACAGGGGAATCGGGAAGAGTCACCAGCCCAAAGGAGGGGAGGACTTCCACCTTCACGGGGGAGGGGGCGACTCTGGACACAGGCACCCTAGGGAAGGGGCCAAGAGATGAGATACTGACACTGGCCCCTGGCCCCACCTCAGGCCTCTGCACTGTATGCGAACACTTGGGACCTGGAGTAAGGGAGCTTGTTTGTAGCCCGTATAGACCCAGGGCACAAAAAGATAGACAAAGAGGATTGCCACCTCCTTATTTGTAGAGATAGATAGATTTATTATTTTTATTTTATTTAAATATTTTTTTTCATTTATTTTACATACCAACCTCAGGTTCTCCCGCCCCAGCAGATAGATATTTTTTGTCTACACTTAGATATTTTGACACTTACTTACTGTGCGTGTGTAAGTCAGAAGACAGCCTGCCAGTGCCAGTCCTCCTCTCCCGTGTGGGTTCTGGGATCACACACAGGTCATCACCGTGGAGGCACATGCCTCTGCTGACGTGCCTTTGCTGTCTCAGCGGCCCCCCTGCTTGTGTGAGATCTGCTTTTCATTCATGGTGTACTAAGAAGGGGAAGCTTGCCTGCTGACTATAGAGCAAGCTTCACTGTTGGTTTGGTTCACTTCTTTGAGACATCTTGTATGAGTCCCTCCTGGTTCCTTGGGTCTCACAGAGATCCTCCTGCCCCTGCCTCTCAAGTACTGGGATCATAAACGCACAGGCCACCATGGGCCACCATGTCAGCTTTTATAAAGCATTTTCCAGAAAAAGACAGTAGCTGAGAGGGAAGCCACCTCCCCACACCTTTTTGATTCTCCCTCCATCGAGTATGCTCCCCCCGTACCGCCCCCAGCCTTGCGCACTGTCTTCTCCCTTGGTTTGTGACCATAGTGCCCACCTGTTGCTCTCTGAGCTGAAGCAGTGTTTGAGGATGCAGAGCTAATGTCCCTCTTGGGTGACTTACAGTGGCCTTCCAGGTTTGAATGCTTTCATTTGTATGCTGTGGTCTGCCGTCCCGTTGGTCAGCTCACAAATGCTTTTGACAACCCTGTCCTCTAGTGGCTTTTGCTTCAGAGCCCCATGCTTAACCTACCCATGACCCACACATGTACTGAGTGTTGTTGCTCCCTGTTAACTGTCTGCATTCACCTCCACCCTGCGCAAGGGTACATACCCCCGCGGCCCTCTTTGTTTAGCTTGCTGTCACAGTAAACCTACACTAATTTGGCAGTAGCCCAGGCTAGCCTGGGGTTTACAGCTTCTGCCCCGTTCCTCGTGAAGCTGTCCTTTGTTGTTGAGAATGGTGGCTGTTTGGGCTTAAAGGTCCCCATGGAGCCCCACTGTAAAGGCCCCCATGGAGCCCCACTGTAAAGCAGCCTGCAGCTCACCAGGGTCTCAAGGTGAACTGACTGGACTGCTTCCCTTGTCATTAACTGGGTGGGAGGGTTCTGCTGGGTGTTGGGAAGTGAGTAGGTCTTGAATAAGAACAGAGCTGCTTGTCAAGATAGATCAGAAAATGTGTGCTTGCTCACCTTACCTCAGTGTTGTGCTGTTTTGTGTTTTAAGACATAGAAAGTTTTGCATAAGATGAAAAGCCTTGTGGTTGGGAACAGGATGAAAAAGAACAGTAGCTTAAAAATACGCATTAAAAGCTAGGCATGTTGGCGCACACCTTTAATCCCAGCATTGGAGAGGCAGAGCAGATGGATTCCTTTAGTTCAAAGCCAGCCTGGTCTACAGAGCTAGTTTCAGGACAGCCAGGTCTGCATAGATAGAGAGAGCCCTTGTTTTAGACAGACAGAAAGCTGTTAAAGAGTTAGCTGTAGCTTATTGGTCGTTCATCAGTTAGGGAGTTCTGATACCACTAAAGTGCTCTTGCATCTCAAAGATGCCAGTGTGGTCCTGGCTCGTAATGCGATGACTTTTGGGTGTGGGGAGCATGTTTGCCTCTACATCAGTTGCAGTCCAGTGAAAAATAAAAAGCTTCAAGGTCTCCCAGATCATTGTTGGAAATGTTGCTGGAGGAAGCGTGGCTGCAAAATAAAGCTTCATGCAGTGGACGTGCAGCACAGTGTGGACCTCTTGCCCAGCTGTGCAAGGCCCCGCAAAAAGTTAGTCACATGCAAGAAGAAGATGGCATCTTCCTGTTTCCAGGAAGCATCCTGCCCCACAATGGAAGTGGGATTAGAACTCTTGGTAGAAACCAACACCTTCCTCTTTCCTAAGCCAGGCAAAGCTTTGCCTCCCTTATCCACATCATGGCCACATGTCCCACCATGCTCACAGCTCCATTCTGAAACCTTCTGTCACAGTGCACACAGCAGCCTTATGTCATGATTCCATGTCCTCCCATCTTGAGGTACACCTAGCCCATTTGGGAGTTACAGGCAGGCTGATTACCTAATTCTGTTTCTTTCTTTATTTTGCCTCTCTTTCTTTTTCCTAAGACCTAAAGCGGTTCGGCTGGTCATGATGGTTCACATAGCCCTGTGTCCACATATTTGGGAGAATGCGATAGGAAAATCACTGTGAATTCAGGGCCAACCTGTGCTACATAGCAAGACTCCGCCTCACAATCCCTCCACCCCATCCCCTAGAATAGAGTGTCTTGTTTTTTGTCAGTTAATGAGAATGCACTGTTTCCTTGGTAACCCAGAGGTCCCGCTTGCTCTGCCGTGCTATGGGCATCACTCAGAACAAAGCCCGTGGATGAGTCACTACCTCAGCATACACCTCATGCCATTTGAGAGGAACCCAGTTGAGCTAGCTTCAGGACACTGGCAGGTTACTTTGGAGAGGCCAAAGCCTGCCGATATACACAGAATAGTGGTAGATAAGACATTCTAAGGGATTATGTTGTTACTGACTGATCTTCCCTAGCCTCTGGGAAACTAAAGCTGAGAGAGAAGGGGAACTAATGTTTTATGAATCTGGAAAGAGTTGACTGGAGGAGGAGGGAACCAAACCACGGGACAAGATAGGGTGCTTAGAGGTTGGTGAGCTAACTGCTTTTCCTGAACTGAGAGTTACAGGGTAAATGGATGTCTTGGTCAGTGTTCTGTTGCTGTGAAGAGACGCCATGATTATAACAACTCTTATAAAGGAAAGCATTTAATTATAGAAGGAGCTGGGAGCTCCACATCCAGATCCTCCGGTGGCCAGAAGAGACCAACACTGGACCAAGCCCACCCCAGTGACAGACTTCCTCTGACAAGACCACACCTCTTAATCCTTCTCAAGTAGTGCTGCTCCCTGAAAACTATACACTCAAATAGATGAGCCTATGGGGGCCATGTTTTCTTTCTTTGCTTGGGTTTTTTTGTTTGTTTTTTATTTTTCGAGACGGTTTCTTTCTGTAACAGCTCTGGGTGTCCTGGAACTCACCTTGTAGACCAGGCTAGCAGCCATACCACCCCACCCCTCCAGCTCTGGGAGCATTCTTGCTCAAATCACTACGCCAGGCAAAGAATAATTCGGACTCAGAAGATAGTCTTTTTTTCAGTTTTGTTTTGTTTTTAAAGCAGAAAATCAGCGTTATCTGAACTGGTTTGAAATAGTAAATAGATTGACCTCAAGCAGTTCAGGCTTGCACCATAGTGCTGGGCTTCGGGGGGCCTTGCTGGACTGAACCCAACTAAATGGGCTGCTTAGGAGGTGACAGTCAGAGAAGAAATGTTTGAAGAATGCTTCCTACCAGTAGGAGCTGGGGAGCAGATTGTCCTCCCTCTTTTCTTTGTTATTTTACACCATTGCATAATTGCCTATTTCAGTGAATAGGTTTTTAAGAATTGTCTAATAAACCAGGCGGTGGTGGTGCATGCCTTTAATCCCAGCATGCTGGGGGCAGAGGCAGGCGGATTTCTGAGTAAGAGACCAGGTCTACACAACTAGTTCCAGGACAGCCAAGCTGTTTACAAAGAGAAACCCTGTCTCGAAAAACCAAAAAGAAAAAAAAAATGTTTAATAAAACAACATAGTTTGGGGAGAAAACCCTCCGTAGTTACATACAGTTTTATCAATATCAAGATCAGAATAGGTTTTTGTTGTGGTTTTTAAATTTCATAAGGTACCTGGCCTGACTGGAAAGTGGCTCAGTGTGTTCTCAATGAGTTGTGACTTTATAGCAGCTGTCCTGAGCCAGTCAGAGTGGAGAGAACCCTGCAGGGCGGACTAGAGCTGTTGACCTTAGGCATTTAGTGAGCAGATGGAGGCTTCTGTGGAACCAGGAACCTTTCTTACCTGGTATCCCTAAATTCATTTCTGTCTGTCGCTTCACAGTGAGCCAAGGTGTTGTGGATTCCGCCTGCGCCTTTAATCCCAGCACCTGGGGAAGAGGCAGCAGGACCTGGAGTTTAGAGCCTATGAACGTTACGTAGCAAGACTGTCTCCAGAAAAAAAGAACGGTAAAGAGGAAAGGAAAAATAGGTTCATAATGGCTCATCTATAGTGTGGGTGTTTTTCATGGCTTGGCACCTAGGATGACAGGCAGCTTAGCAAAGATGTTTCTCAGGCTGAGCAAAACCTGCAACGGATGTGGTGATTGCAAGGCACTTGCTCAAAGTGCTGGGTGAGTCAGTATGCCTCAGGACTGAGTCAGTACCCATGCAGGCAGCAGGCTGGTGAGCGGCCCCACCATTTCTGTGGAATAAGCGGCAGCAACTGGAAGGAACTACTTTAAATTTTACCCTCATGAGAGGCCAATAGAGTTTACTTTTAAGGATTTAAAAAAAAAAAGGTGTGTTTGTTTTGTTCTGTTAAAAGTATGTGAGACATGAGGCTGGGGAGATGGCTCAGTGGGTCAGAACACTTGCTATATAATCTATAAGCTCAAGGACCAGAGTTCAAATCCCTAGCACCCACACAAAAGATTAGGCATTGCCATGTGTGCCTGTAACCCCAGCACTGGTCACTGGCAGCAATAAGGTGACTTGGGGCTTGCTGTCCTGCCAGCCAGCCTGGCCGAGATGGCACACTTCTGGTTCAGTGAGAGGCCCTGTCATGGTAGGTATTTCAGTGGTGGTCTCTTGAGGTTGCTTAATTGGTTGGGTTGTCAATACCTGGACTGAACTTCTCATGTTAAATTTCTGCCAAGAAAAAGAGCTTTAAAAATGTCATTTGATACGCAAATGCTCTTACAAAGAATGTTTCATAGGTTGGTGAGATTTTGGACAAATTTTTCTTTGAACAAATTTTCTATTTATCTTTCTATTGGGTGGGCATCCGGGTACCACCCATGATATTTCTTTCTTTCCACCATTCGGTCCTGAGGATAGAACTCAGGTCATAAGGCTTGGTGGCTACAAGAGTCTTTATGCACTGAGCCATCTTGCTGGCTCAGCTCTAACTGTTTGTGTCGTTTTTCGAGGCAAGAGTTTCTCTGTGTAACAGCCCTAACTGTCCTGGAACTTGCTCTGTAGACCAGGCTGACCTTGAACTCACAGGGATCTGCCTGCCTCTGCCTCCCAGGTGCTGGGATTAAAAGTGTGTGCCTCCACTGTCGGCCAGTTCTAACTTTTGATTGAGGTTTGATACACAGCAAAATTCATGTGTCATAAGTGAATTTCCACAAGCAACACACCTAAATAAGAAGCACCAGGAGAGGACGCACACAAGTCCCACCACGGCGTCCCCACCATGTGCCCTCCCCTTTTCTCAAGTGTCCTCTGATCTGAGCTGACAGTTTCAGAGTCTCTGTACAGGTAGGGGAAAGAGCCCTTTACTGAAACTGGCTCCTCTTCCTTTTACAGTCTCATCTCTTGATTAGTCGGTTTCCGTTGAACCAAAGTGCTTGTGTGTGTGCAGGGATGGGGGTTGCATAGCTCCTGAGTCATAGCTCAAAGTAGAATGGCCCGACAAAAATGCAGCTGTGGGTGATGGCTGGAGAGATTCCTTGGAATATTCAAAGTGGAGCTGAATGTGGGTTGGTTAGGTCACCTGTTGAGAGGAGGTGACAGATGAGCAATCTCTAAGTGCCTTCAGCAGGAAGAGGGCGGGAGAAACAGCTTCCTCATTCTCGGCTCAGAACAAGCCCTGAACTCCTGTAAGGGCTGTCAGCTGGAAACAGACTCTCCAGATGCCCTGGGTTACCCTCCACTCTGCTTTAAACTCATGTTCACTTTTGTAGCCTTTGCTAGTTTGTTTGTTCAAACTTTTAGACAAAAAAAAAGTTAATTTAGGGGACAGGCAGTAGTGGCACATGCCATTAATCCCAGCACTCAGGAGACAGAGGACAGGAGGATCTCTATTGAGTTTGAGGCCAGCCTGTGTACAGAACTAGTTCAAAAAAGAAAAAGAAAATTAATTTGGAGCTGGGCATGGTGGTACATGCCTTTTTCAAGGCCAACCTCATCTATGTAATGAGTTCCAGGCAACCAGAGCTATGTAGAGAGACCCTGTCTCAAAAAACAAACAAAAGTTAGTTGGTGGGCTAGAGAGACAGCTCAGCAGCTAAGAGCGTGTGTGTCACTCTTTCAGAGGACCCGACTTGGATTCACAGCACCCACATTGGGCAGCTCACAACTGCCTGTGATTTCAGCTCCAGAGGATCCAACACCTTCTGGCCTCTAATACCACCTACCCTTAAGTGCACATATATGCACATAGACACACACTTTTTTTTAATGAGCTCTTGCTCTCATGGTTGATGAGTGTTTTGCCTGCATGTATGTCTGTACATCCCATTCATCCCTGGTGACAAACAGACTTCAGGAGAGGACACCAGATCCCTAGAACTGGAATTACAGGTGGTTGTGAGCATCCACGTGGGTGCTGGGAATTGAACACAGGTCCTCTGGAAGAACAGCCAGCACTGAGTCATCTCTCCGGCCCAAAAAAGTTAATTTTTGAGTTATGTTATACTGGTGCCGGGATTCCCTGTGAAAGCTGTTGTATGTGCAGAGCAGGAAGCCCTGACCTCTGTCCCGCGGGTGATATTCATGTGACACTCCTGTGCTTGCCCCCAGCATGGCCAGCCTGTTCTTAAATTCTAGAGCACAGACACAGTAGCGCCATGGCTGTCTGGCATTCCCAGATAACCGAAATTGTAGCCATTCATGTGCCAAGCGTCATATTTCCCTGCCATCTGGAGACAAAGCTGTAATAACTCCTTTAGGTGATGTTTGGCACTATAGAAAGCCATGGCTGTAAATGGTCTCCACACATGGAGTTCCCTTTATCTCATGCATAGTAGAGCAATACTTAGGGGTACTGCTCTCTGTCTTGGGAAAGATGGCAGTTGAGAACATGCAGCTCCTGGTACTCCTTGGCATGTAATGATGCTTGTTTTCTACAGGGCTGCTGGGTGCAATCTAATTGGCCATTGTTAAATGAGTCTCTTACTCTTTTCTGTTGCATAGACAGGTCACAGCCAGTGTCTTGTCAGCCTAGCTCATCTGCTTTCCACGAACTCCAGAGCATGTGGTGCACCCCAGCAGCTCTTGCCCAAGCTTGCCGACTGCTTTGTCATTACCACGGGGTCGTTTTTCACAAGATGCTTGTGAGGCCACATTTTTCTTGAAGCCCTGATTTTTGGTTGATAAGAGTACTGGCCTTAAGCAGCTTTAAAAAAGCAGAGCCTCATTCAGAGAGTCCGGTTTGATCGCATGCTCATTCTGTCCCGGTTCAGCTGGATTTGGTGAGTTCCCATTAGATCAGGCACACTGTCTCGGTGGACCAACCCCTCGCGGTCCTGACTTCCTTGCTCATCTTCTCCCTCCTTCTGCCCTTCAACTGGACCTTGGGAGCTCAGTCCCTTGCTCTGATGTGGATGTGGGTCTCTATATCTCCATCCATTGGACGGAATTTCTATGGTGATACTCAAGATATTCATCAGTGAGACTATGGGACAAGGCCAGTTCAGGCACCCTCTCCTCTACTGTTCAGGGACCTAGCTGGGAACATCCCCATGGACACCTGGATCCCCTCTAGAGCCAAGTCTCCTGACAACCCTAAAATGGCTCCCTTAATGTAGATGGCTGACAATGGGGGCGGACTGAGAAGCCGTCGATAATGGCACTGGGCCCTGTCTCTTCTGCATGTATTGGCTTTTTGGGACCCTAGTCTATTTGGATGCACACCTTCCTAGGCTGGAATGGAGGGGGGAGGGCCTTGGACTTCCCACAGGGCAGGGTACCCTGCTTTCTCTTAAGGATGGAGGGGAGTGGGAGAAGAGGAGGAAGTGTAAATTTTTGAATGAAGAAAATAAATAAAAAAGCAGAGCCTGTTTTAGTGGGCTGGTGAGAGCTCTGTGCTTCAAAGATGGGCACTGCCTCTTATTCCCAATCCCCTGCCCTTGGTGTGCCTGTGTGAGCAACAGAATGAATGCCTTTGCTGGCCATGCACATGCACAGGTCAGTGTTTGCTAATGAAGACTTTTAAATTATGTTTCTCCTACATAGTGATTCATCCGGATCTTCAATAAAGTGTGAATGATTTCTCAAAGACTCTGTGTGTGCATGTGTTATGTGCATGTTCCACACATGTACAAATGCTCTTGGAGGCCAGAAGAGGACATGAGATCCCCTGGAGCTGGAGTTACCCCCGTATATGATCTGCCCAGTGTGGATGCTGGGAATCAAACCTGGGTTCTATGCAAGAGAAGCAAGTGCTCTGCGCTGCCTGTCCAGCCCCTATTCCTTGCTTTGTTTTGTTTTGTTTTGTTTTTGAGACAGACCTGGCTGTCCTGGAACTCGCTTGTAGACCAGGCTGACCTTAAACTCACGGAGATCTGCCCACCTCTGCCTCCCGAGTGCTGGGATTAAAGGTGTTTGGTTCTCTCTTTCTGCCTTGGGTTCTGGAGCTCCAACTCGTCAGGCTTGCATAGTAATCAGTCACCACCGGGTCGTCTTGCCAGCCCATGGATGTTTGTTTGAGGGAAAAAAGCAATAAAAGAAAAGCAAGTTTGAAATTTGGTGTGGCACTTTATGCCTCTAATTCCAGCATGAGGGAGACTGAAACTAGAGAATCGCCCTTAGTCTTAGACCAGCTCGAGGTTCACGGTCCAAGGCCAGCTATAAACCCTAGCTCATCAAAACAAAACAAATGGAAATCCATCCTTCCTGCACTCTGGGTATATGAGCCTCTTGGGAATTTGAGGCGGTCTCGTTGAGTTGAGTGCTTACTGTTACTTTATTAGCTTTTGTAGAATTGGCCCTGTTGGCTTTTGTTTTGTTGTTTTGGGACAGTGTCACTATGTAGCCCTGACTGGTCTGGAACTCTATGTAAACCAGGCTGGCCTCAAACTCATAGCAATCTGCCTTTCTCTGCCTCCTGAGTGCTGGAACTAAATACATGTGCCACCACACCTGACCCCCATTGATATTTATATACACACACCTAAAGACGGTCCTGTAGCGAGAGGCTGGCCAGCATGACAGGCAGGCGGCAGCATGACGGAGCTCTTCCGCTTGACGCCTTTATTGAGATATGTGTGATCTCTGTTGCAACTGACAGGTTGTTGCCCCTTTTGATGTGTTATGTCACTTTAAAATGTCAACATGCAAATATCAGCCATGTCAGAGCTTTCTGGTTTCTAACGTGACTGATGTTCAGCCTCTCAGAGTCACTTTGTTTAAAAAAGCAAACCTTACCAACTTCCCTTTAGAAGTTCTCTGCCCAGTGTCAGCTGACCACCACTGTTTCGGTCAACACTTCCTTTGCCCCCGTTATGAAGTTGAGCTCACTTCTGTGTTTTCTCTCCTCCGTCCTTTCTTTTGGAGACAGGGCCCTACTGTGTACCCATGTAGACCTCAGAGCTTTCAGAACTTCCTACTTCTGCTATGATTGCTGACGTTCGAGGTGGAGGCCACCACATGTCTTCTGCATTTTCATTCTTAATACCAACCTTAAACCAGGCATGGCGGTACACACCTGTAATCCTAGACTTGGGAAGGTGGAGGATTGGGAGTTCTGACAAGTCTGAGCTTGTTACATAGTGAGTTCTAATCAGTCTGTCCTACAAGGTGAGACCCAATCTCAAAATCAACCCAAACCACCCACAAATGTGCCTGTGATCCTAGCACTTGGGAGGGGGAGGCAGCAGGATCAGAAATTCAGGGTCATCCCCAGCCACCAAGTTCCAGCCCAACCTAGGCAACAGGAAACTGTTTTCATTATGTGTGCCCGCTGCCCTCTGCCTTTCATTGAAAGGATTTGCTTTGAGTCTTGGACCTGAAGACTCAAGATTGTGTTGGTTGGTCTGCTTCCTAGATTGCCTGACCTGAACACAACATTGTAGAGTTTTCCTGCCTAGTCATTAGAATGGTTTTCTATACAGTGACCCCTGGTTGCACCAATGAGCTGTTTGGTTGGGGACTCGTAGAGGGGCTGCTGGGAACTGCCTTGGGAATCTGGCAGTTGGCTTGCAGAGAACACAAGAATTTCTCCGCAGCTTACTTTTTTCTTCCAGACTGCAGCCTTGTTCAGTCTGTCAGGCTGGGTTCCTGTGCTCACTGACGCCAGTGTCTCCTAGAGAAGCCTCAAGAAAACACAGATCTATTATGCCGCCATTCCTTCTGCCTTCCCACCGAGGGTTTAATTCTAGATGTTGAAAAAGAAGCCTGAACTTTCTCTGCCCAGAGTTTCTTTGTCTCTGACCTTTATAGTTTAACATATAATGCTGGCTGTGGAAGTTAAAAGAATTCTAATACCCAAGTAAGCTTCCTGCAAGCCTAGGAGACGTGACTGTCTGTGGCTACCCTTACAATAGGGGAAATGGTTGACTTGTTCTCTTCTTCATTTTTCAGGTTTTGAATGAGGAGTGCGATCAGAACTGGTATAAGGCGGAGCTCAATGGGAAGGACGGCTTCATCCCCAAGAACTACATAGAAATGAAACCGCATCCGTAAGTTGGACTCCATGGTTCTCCTAAGCAGGGGGCTTACCCGCTTTCCCAAGTACTGGTTCTTATTTGGATTGTTGGGGGTGGGGCAGGCTCTCAATGTAGCCTCGGCTGCTCTATGACCAGGCTCTCCTCACAGAGACCCACCTGCCTCTGCCTCTCTAGTTCTGAACTTAACAGGTGTGTGCCATTGACCCTGGGTTGGTTTGGTTTGTACGGTCATGCCATGTGTATACCTTCCTCAGCCTTCCAAAGTTCTGGGGTGACAAGCATGCACCACCATTGTCAGGCTACCAGGTACTATTGTTAAGTGTAAAATGGAGTTCACAGTCAGGTGTCATGGTGCATACCTAGGATCCCAGCATTTGAAAGGCAGGTAGGTGGGTCACAGCCAGTTCATGAGCAACCAGAGATGCATGGTGAGACAATATTTCAAAAACTAAAAAATACAAAGAAAACAAAGACCATTAGCCAGACATGGTAGTACATGTCTGTGATCCCAGCACTTGGAAGGCTGAAGCAAGAAACTTGTAAGCCCAAGGCCAGCCTGAGCTACTAGAGATTTCAGAGTCAGACTGGGCTATGTGGGGATTTCAGAGCCTGTAGCTGCCAAGATCCTATCTTAGGAAACCAACCCAAAAGAAAAGACGGTTGAGCTCTGCAGGGGTGGTCCGAGAGGCTGAGCTCTGTGAGTTTTCTTATTAACACTAGCACGTAGTGACGGGGTAAAGCTGGTGTCTGAAATCTCTGAGAGGCAAACTTTCTTTTTTTTTTTTTAAAAAAAAAAATAAATTCCTAATTCTTTCTCATTGAGACCTTTGGGGCCCAGTGCATTTTGTGATTTTGTGTGCTTTGAGTTTCACACAGAGTTCTAGAGTTCTTACCATGGTTTTGTGTCGGTGCATTTGATGACCCTTGGAATAGTGTCTTCATTCTCTCATCATTTGGCTGTTCCTAAGTGTTACTTTTCCATCCAGAGTTTCCGTTTTTGGAGGGAAGGAGCTAGGTTCTCCTCCAGGCTGCAGGAGCATTGAGTCCTGATGTCCCCCACTCCTTCCGTCCTCTGTGCTCCACAGTGAGCATTCTGGGTTTTCTCCGAAGCCCCTCCCCTGCCGGTCTTCCTTCTGTTGATGGGTAGCAGAGTGGACGGGCAGCTCGGAGCACTCATCTGCACACCTCGTAAGTCAGAGGAGCCTGGCTCTGGACGGCAGTGCTGCTGCAGCCTCTGTTGGTCTAATGCTAAGTGTAAGACTGGTCCAGTGGCGCTCTTCCTGTGATCACTCTCGTAAACAGTGGTCCCTTTTCTCCCCCAAGCCCTGGAGCAGAGATCACATTGTGTTGCTTCAGACATGCCAGATGCTGGAGACACCCTCTTACAGGTGTCACGGAGCAGAAGGGTCGTCCGACTCATTCTTTTTATTCTACAAGTTATGAAAGCTCCTGGTGTTTCTGCTCCAGTGCTAGCAACTTCTGAATGTAGTGCTCACCGGAAAGGCTTCACAGTGCAAAGAAGGGGAAGGAAGGTAAGCATAGAGCCATGTGCCAGCTTGTCCCCACACAGGTGGTCCTTGCTGGCGACTGATAGTAACTGGGCCAAATGCCACAATGGACCAAATCCTGAATCTCATCCCAAAAGGTGATTTTTTTTTTTCTTCTTATTCTGAATTGCCTCCCCACAAAGCTGTCGGATTAGTTCATGCCTTGGTCAGTGAGTTTTACAGAGCTGTCATGTGGCCCGGCTACAAGGTAATGAGAAGGTATAGGCTGCAGTTAACCTGGCCCCTGATAAAATCCCACACTGTCCTGGGGAAACTCAGCATTGGCAGCATTAGCCTAGAGAAGCAGAGTTTGATTGCCTGCAGGTGATTCACGGAGGATGTTGTCGATACCAGGAAAAATAGGAATGCCTCAAGGAAACTACTTATACTGCAAGGACAGCCGGGCACCTCCTAATGTTGTTTAGATAGCCCATTGGGCGATTACAAGATGAAAAAAGGTCTTACTTGTAATTTTTTTTTTTTTTTTTTGCTTTTGTTTTTTGGGCAAGTACATAAGTTTGGTTTCTACCCAAAAGATTTTAGGTTCCTTGGAAAATTAAGCTGGGCTTCTGCTTTTATATTCCACTGTCACTTGTACCTTGCTTTTGGTTTTGGTTTTGGTTTGGTTTTTTTGAGACAGGATTTCTCTGTGTAGACCAGGCTGGCCTCAAACTCACAGAGCTCCACCTGCCTCTGCCTCCCAAGTGCTAGGATTAAAGGTGTGCACCACCATGCCAGGCCATTTCTTATAGCCTTTTAGTCTTGGTTTTTGCTTCAGGAAGCTGTGTGGGCTTTTCATAGATTCACGGGTGGACATAGACTGGAGAAGCCCCAAGCAGTGGGGAAGACCCTTTGGATCAGATCACACTCCGCACTTCTGTTTCCTTCATCTGTGCTCAAAATGAACCCTCATTCAAGGAGTGTTAGTGCTGGACATGGTAGTGCACAGCTTTAGTCCCAGCACTTTAGGCAGGGGCAGGAAGATCTCTGGGGGCTCAGAGCAGGCCCACAGTGTTAAAATCCAGGTTAGTCAGGGCCACATAGTGAGGCCCTATCTTTTTTAAAAAAAGAGAAAAGAAAAGAAGATAGAAAAGGCATATATGAGAAAAAACAGAGGGGCTGGGGAGATGGCTCAGTCTTCCTTCGAATCTGGGTTTGATTCCCAGCACCAACATCATGGTTCACAGTCATCCATAACTTAAGTTCCAGGGGACTCAAGCTCTCCTGACTCTGAGATCAGCAGGTACTAGGCCCACATGTGGTGTTCAGACATACATGCAGGCAGAACACCTATGCATGCAAAATAAAAGTTCTTAAATAAAAAAGAGGAAAAACAGAAGACCAGTACACACTTTGTAAAGGGCTGGACAGTGAACGTTTTAGATTTTAGTCTTGGTGGACCACATTCTGTTACTTTCCTATCGAACTTTTTCTTCTCGGCCCCTCGCTTTGTTTCTTCTTTTTTGAGTCTTACCATGTGGCTCTGACTGGCCTGGAGCCCCCTTTGTTGACCACGCTGACTCTGATCAGTCTGCCTTTGCCTTTGTATTGCAGGTGTGTGCTGGCACACACCTGTCCTGCTTTCTTTTTTTAACAGAATAAATAAATAAATTTTACGTATCTCTGTGTTTCTTTGAGTGTATGTATGTGCATGAGCCCACAGACATCAGAAAGAGGCATTGATATTCTGGAACTGGAGTTATAGGTGGTTTGTGAACCACTGATGTGGGTACTAGGAACTGAACCCAGGTCCTCTAAAAGAGAGTTGTGTTTTTAAGCACCTAGCCATCTCTACCCACACGCAAGCACACATACACACCTGTTCTTTTCATCCCTCCTCCCCCTTCCCTTCTATTGGGAATTGAATAGTAGGCAAGCATTTATCACTGGACTATGCCCAGGTCCTCTAAAGTTTATGCTTTGATGACCCATTAGGGCTGGGCTCACTTTACATGCACAGAGTCCTAGATTCCACCCTAGCACCATAAAAATATTAATTTTTATAAATAAATAAAAACTCTAAAAGGCATGTGGTTTCGTGGCAGAGTGCTTGCCTCGAAGTCAGAGGCGCTGATGCCAGCTCTAGAGTGGAGAGAGGAAGGCAGTATGGCGGTGAGTGCTTGTGTCTCCCAGCATTCCAGAGTCGCCTGATGACAGCCTGAGCTCCGCCCCAGACCCCGGGTGGAGGGAAAGAGCTGGCTCTTAAAAGCTTTCCTCTGCCATCGACAAGTGTGTCATGGCGTCAAGAACCTGTGCATGTGGATACACACACATCGACAAGTTAAATTAAAGAAAGGAAAAGGCCAGCCTGGGCTTACGTAGCAAGATGGCCTCAAATTGAACAGTTGAGTTGTGGGTCAGTGAAATATGAGCATATTTAGTCTGAGAGCTGTGGTTTCCTGACTGCTCTGCTGGATCGGGAACAAAATCATCCTGAGTATGGTGCTGTGGTCAACAGCCTTCAGACTGCTCCGGTAACACGGCCTTTTGAATGAGATTATTAAATAAAGATAGAGCCACCCTCCTTAGGAAGGTCTGTGGCCAACTGCCACTGGCTAAGAGAGCCACCCATGCTTTGCTCTCCCCCTTTCCATGAGAACGTGGAGTGGTGAGCATACACACCTACAGTCTCTTGAGGATGGGTCAGAAGCATTGGGAGTTCAGGGCCTGCCTGGGCAGTTTAGCAAAATGAAGGGCCAGGGGGTATTAGCTCAGTGGTAGAGCACTTAGCTAGCATGGCTGGAGCCCTAGGATCAAATCTTTAGTTTAACTACATAACTAGACAGCATCAATGTGATCTGCTGGGCTACTTGTAAGCTGGCTGAAGGAAAGTCAGCCCCTCCGCCCTGAGCTCTGCAGAAGGAATGAAGCATTCCAGAGCCTCTCTGCAAGTCTGCGATAGTGCTGGGGTGGCTGCTGGTGCGAAGTGCTTCTCTGACTTAACAGGGTGCCTAGTGGCCGAGTGTACCTGTTGCTTAGTGTGGCCCCCACTGTGCGGTGTGCCAGACCCCCTTCCCTTTGTTTGGAGAGGAAGTGGACAGTTATAGAATATCAGCCACCTAATGATGCATTTGGGTCCACATGGAGGCCAACAGGACAGGTTGTGTGTGCCCATCAGATCCACACACGCTCTCCATAGTAAGTGTGTGTGGGCGTGGGCTATAGTGTGCTATAAAAAACACACTGGAAAATACATCTCTCCTCCCCCTTGGCTTCCTTGCTTGCTATTTCTAGGGTAGTACAGACCAGTCTTTTTAAAGATTGGCAGAACATTTGTCTGTAGGCATGCAGTTATACATAAGTATCACCATTGAAAGAAACCTGTCAGCCTCGGGGTAGCTCAGTGGTAGAGGGGACTGGCCCAGCATGCACAGGGGCCTGGCTTCTGTGTTCAGCACTGCAAGTGGTAATACTGTGAAAGAAGCTTATTGGGTCTGTAAAAGCCCTGTGAAAGTACAGCATCTATGACTGGATGCTGTGTGCTTTTCCTCCCGCTGTGTGGCATCTCAAGACTCTATGTATTTGAACCAGGAGCAGATAAACAAATTTTTGATCACTGAAGTAGTTTTCAAACTAATGTTTCTTTCTGTTTTAGTTTTTGAAACAGGGTTTTAGTGTGAGACCCAGACCAGCCTTGGAGTTACGGTATTCCTCCTTCCTCTTCCTTCCCAGCGCCAGGACTGCAGCTGTGCGTCGCCACACTCAACCTGACATCTTATTTCTTGATGCATTTATTTTGTAAAAATTTGAGCCAGGCAGTGGTGGCGCACACCTTTAATCCCAGCACTCGGGAGGCAGAGGCAGGTGGATCTCTGTGAGTTCAAGGCCAGCCTGTTCTACAGAGCTAGTTCCAGGACAGGCTCCAAAGCTACAGAGAAACCCTGTCTCGGGGGGGAAAAATTCCAATTAAAAGCTGACTGATAGTGGCAGTGTACCTGTTCAGTCTCAGCACTTGGGAGGCGGAGGCAGCTGGATGGATGTCTGAGTTCGAGGACAGCCAGGACTACACAGAGAAATCCTGTGTACAAAAACTCCAGTTAGAGAGTTGGGCCTGCTGCACAGGTTTTAGCCCAAGTATGCTTGAGGTAGGAGAATAAGGAGTTGGGAACCAGCTAGTCTGCAAGACCCTGCCTGAAAAGAATAGCAAATAAAATTGTACTTGTAGCTTTGAGTTCACTACAGTTTTTTGTTTTGTTCTGTTTTGTTTTTCTGAGACAGAATCGATCTCATGTAGCCCAGGCTAGCCTCAAAATCTCTTAAGTGGCTACTGCTGGCTTTGAAATTTGGGCCTCATGCCTCTACCTCTCATGCTAAAATTATAGGCATGTGCCATTATGCACAGCACTAATGCTTTTGAATTAAATAAAATTGTGTGGATTTTTTGTTTATTTGGTTTTTAAATTTATTTATTTATTATGTATACAGTATTCTGTCTGCATGTATGCCTGCAGGCCAGAAGAGGGCACCAGATTTCATTACAGATGGTTGTGAGCCACCATGTGGTTGCTGGGAATTGAATTCAGGACCTTTGGAAGAACAGGCAGTGCTCTTAACACTGAGCCATATTTCCAGCCCCTTGTTTTTGTTTTTCAAGACAGGGTTTCTCTGTAGTTTTAAAGCCTGTCCTGAGCTGGGCGATGGTGGCACACGCCTTTAATCCCTGCATTCGGGAGGCAGAGGCAGGCGGATCTCTGTGAGTTCGAGGCCAGCCTGGTCTACAAGAGCTAGTTCCAGGACAGGCTCCAAAGCCACAGAGAAACCCTGTCTCGAAAAACAAAAAAACAAAAACAAAAAAAAAAAAGCCTGTCCTGGAACTCACTCTGTAGACAGGCTAGCCTCGAACTCACAGAGATCCTCCTGCCTCTGCTTCCCGAGTGCCGATTAGAGGCGTGCGCCACCACTGCCCAGCAAGAATTAATTTTTTTTTTTAAAGTTTGTGCTTCGGGGGCTGGAGAGATGGCTCATTGGTTAAGAGCACTGACTGCTCTTCCAGAGGACCCAGGTTCAATTCCCAGCACCCACATGGCAGCTCCCAGCTGTCTGAAGATCCAGTTCCAGGGGATCTGACACTTCACACCTTCACACCAATGCAAATAAATTAAAAGTTAAATAAACCATAAAAAATATTAAAAAAAAAGTTTGTTTCGTGGCAATATTAGGGTCCAGGAAGGGGAGAGTGGCCGTGGAGAAGATTCGCTCCTTCCCAGTAAGTGTGGAGGCGAGGGCAGTCACTGTGCACCCTCCCCGGCCATGTTCAGAAGCCGCCGCACGCGTGCAGCCAACCCTTAGAGAGCACAGAAGGGGGCTGCCTCCTCATCTCTGTTGAGGTGTCTCTGGTCTGCTCTAGGGAATTCCCCCTGTGTGGCCCGCTTCCCAGGCATCAAGGGCTCACTCTTCAGCATTTGTGGAAGGGGGAGGGGTATGTCCCCACAGCTTGGCATCAGAGCATGCAAAGTGAGGAAGACATGAAACTGATTTGGGTGCACTTAAATTCATGCAGGCAATGTCTGGGGGTGCCCCTCCTAGCAGCCTCGTGTCTTCTATCTGAATTTATGTTTTCATCTGGAAGAATGTTTTGGAAATATCTGGCAGTATGGTTGTTATAAGATAGCCATAGCCAGGCCTGGTGGCACACGATGTCAATCCCAGCACTCGGGAGGCAGAGGCAGGTGGATCTCTGTGAGTTTGAGGCCAGCCTGGTCTGTAAAGTGAGTTCCAGAACAGCCAAGGCTACACAGTTACCCTGTGGAGGCACGGTGGGGGTGGGGGAATAGCCATGAGACTTGCCTATGGCGAGTGCCTCTAATCCTCAGTACTTGGAGGCTGATATGAACCAGACAAACAAACTTCAGCCTTGTGGCTTCCACTTAAAATCCCACCAACTCCACCCCCTAGAGCACTGCATGGGAGTGGGAGAATTCAGACTTCAGGGCAGCCTGGGCCACCGTGTGAGACCCTGTCTCAGAACAGCAAGATGGCTTAGCAGGTAGAACACTTGCCACGAAAACCAGATGGCCATATCTGACCCCTGGAACCCACAAAAAAGGTGTAAGGACATACCCGACCCCACAAGGTTGTCTTCTGACCTCCGCATGTATACAATAATTTTAAAATTAAAAGTTGGTTTTAAAAGTTAGCTTTCTAGCTGGGCGGTGGTGGCGCACACCTTTAATCCCAGCACTCGGGAGGCAGAGACAGGCGGATCTCTGTGAGTTTGAGACCAGCCTGGTCTACAAGAGCTAGTTCCAGGACAGGCTCCAAAGCCACAGAGAAACCCTGTCTCGAAAAACCAAAAAAAAAAAAAAAAATTAGCTTTCTGTGACAGTAAGAACAAGTAATTTTTCTAACTTTGTTTTATTTTATATGTATGATTGTTTGCCAGTGCATGTGTCCCTGAAACTAGAGTTATAGGTGGTTGTAAGCTATGATAATGGTGCTAGGAACTGAACCCATGTCCTCTGCAAGAAAAGCCAGTGCTCTTAACTAGAGCTTAACTTAGCTAGAGCTGTTTCTCTAGCGCAAAATAAAAAATTTAAAAGATGGTCATGAAAGTTAGGTTTTCCAGGCAGTGGTGGCGCACACCTTTAATCCTGGCACTTGGGAGGCAAAGGCAAGGGGATCTCTGTGAGTTCGAGGCCAGCCTGGTCTACAGAGTGAGTTCCAGGACAGGCTCCAAAGCTACAGAGAAACCCTGTCTCAAAAAAACAAAAACCAAAAAAAAAGAGAGAAAAAAACGAAAGAAAAGTTAGGTTTATGTAGTTTAGCTGCCAAGGTCTTGTGAAGCGTGCATGAGGCCTGAGGTTGAGTCCCTAGCACCACGTAAAATCAGGCATGGTGTGACACAGCTGTGGTCAAGCACTCCATACAGGAAGATTAGGAGTTCTGGGTCATCACCCTTTAACATAGCAAGTTTGAGCCAGTCTGGGAATCCTGAGTGGATTCAGCCACTGCACAAAGAAAACAATGACACTTAGATCTGGTGGTGGTGTGGCTTTCATTTGAAGACTAGAGTTCCAGGTCAGGTCGGTCTTAGCTGGTGTAAATAATGGCTGATAACAGACACCCGGCCCCAGCCTTCCTTTTGAAACATAGTGAAATACTGAAGATCATCTTCACAGTCCTCTCTGCCCTAATTGCTGATGGTTTTCATTTGAAATAGCCTTGCAGTCTTGGCCTTGAGCCCTTTAAAGGTGTCTCTTCTCCTTTATTTTTGTAATTTGCTTTGTTTTTTGTTGTTGTTGTTGTTGTTGCTTTTGGTTGGGTGGTTTTGTTTTGTTTTTTGTTTTTGTTTGTTTGTTTTTTAAGACAGGGTTTATATTGTAACAGCCTTAACTGTCCCGGAACTCTGTAGACCAGGCTGGCCTTGAACTCAGAGATCCATGAGCCTGATCTACAGAGTGAGCTAGGATTTTACACAGAGAAACCCTGTCTTGAAAACCCAAAACCAGAAAAAAGAAACCTGCCTGCCTCTGCCTCCCGAGTGCTGGCATTAAAGGGGTGCACCACCACTGCCCAGTTCTGATGTTCCTGATACTATGGTTTAGTTTTTGTTTGGGCTTTTAGGTGGTGCTGAGAATTAAACTCAAGGCCTTTTGAGTTTTGGGGAAGTGTCCCAGCGCTGAGTGGTGTGTCCTCCACCCTGAGTCGTCCTGAGAGGCTGGAGGGGCGCTGGCCTTCATTGCCGGCAGTCTGCTTTCTCACAGAGCAAGCCTCCCTTTGTGCTTTAACGGGAGCAGCCTCGCCTCCATCTTTTAGTCCTTCCAGGTCCCCTCCGGCACTCGGCCTTTCCAGGGCCTGTCTCTCTCAGTCCTTCATCCCATGTGGCAGGACTTTCTTGGGTGCCTTTCTGAAAAGTCAGTGAGGGGCCGGGGCTTTGGCTTCAGAAACCCGTTTTCAGGTGGCGTGCTTGGAATGCTCTCGTAGTCTGAAGAGTGGTCAGTGTCTTGAGTGGGTGAAGCTTGCTTGGAAGCGCATCTCTCAGGAAGGCACTGCTCCAGAGCAGGCCCAGCGAGCCCTGGGCAGGAGACCAGCAGGCAAAGAGCAGCCTCCTCCGATAAGGAGAGCTCTCTTATTTGCGTGTGAGGCTGGACAGCCATTGCGTTGTGGAGAAGCAGATGTTGACCGGCTTGCTTTCCTTCCCTAGGTGGTTTTTTGGCAAAATCCCCAGAGCCAAGGCAGAAGAAATGCTTAGCAAACAGAGGCATGATGGGGCCTTCCTAATCCGAGAGAGCGAGAGTGCCCCTGGGGACTTCTCCCTGTCTGTCAAGTAAGTATTTCCTGCTGGAGTTGCCCACAGAAGCCTGCTGCCATTGACTGAAGCGTGAGGCTGTGGGCGGATGCTAACATCTTCCCATGGAAATCCTAGTGTTTTGCTCTAGATCCTGTTTCCCAGTGGCCTGAACCTGTGGGAACTGACAGCAGGCACAGCCAGTTTCCTGGTCCCTGGTCCTCCCTCCTTCGGTGCAGTTGCCGCAAGCCTAACAAAACACAAGCCACCTCAGCTCCCACTGCTTCCTGGACCAGGTGCTATCTGAGGCTTTTCACGTTACTTGGAAAGGTTTCCATGAGCCAGGTGGGGTGCTATCTCAAAAATCCAAAGAGGAATTAGACACGGTATCACGTGCCTTTATCCCAGCACTTGGGAGGCAAAGAACTCTCTGAGTTCCAGGCCAGCCAGAGTTGTATAGTGAGATCCTATCTAAAAAGAATGACTTTCCATAGTGTTTTGAACCAGTCGGTGCCCTTTCCTAGCTAATGCGTTACTACAGAAGCCCACCTCAAGTCTTTTCAATCGTTTCTTTTTCTTTTTTATATTTATTTATTATGTATACAATATTCTGTCTATGTGTATGCCTGCAGGCCAGAAGAGGGCACCAGACCCCATTACAGATGGTTGTGAGCCACCATGTGGTTGCTGGGAATTGAACTCAGGACCTTTGGAAGAGCAGGCAATGCTCTTAACCTCTGAGCCATCTCTCCAGCCCCTAATCATTTCTTTTTCAACACAGACTCTAACTCTGTACCTGAGGCTCCTGGGATGACAGGCATGAACATCACCTTGTTTCATTCTTTGGCCATAAAGAGGAGTTAGGGAAGCCAGCGCCGGGTGGAGAAGTGAGAGGACAGACAGACTACCGCAGGAGCTGGTTTTCTCTGCTACCTTGGGATCTGAGGTTTAAACCCAAATTGCTATGTCTGTGCACAAGCACCTCTACTCACTGGACCCCCCCACCAGTCCTGCCGTTGTCCTTAAACACTGACCAAGGTCCCACTGAGTTGCCCACACTGGGAGCTAGGGTGTAGCCCGTGCACTGAGTTCCATCGCTAGTTCTGCGATGAATGAGTAAACGAGTGAATGGCTAGACCAGCCTTGACTTCCCATCCTCCCCACCTTCGCTTTCTGTAGAGGAGCGACAGGCCTTCAGTTCCAGACTCCAGAACTGCCGGATGAGATCTGATGCCTTGGAATGTGTTTGCAGTACTTTTCTTTCTCTTTTTCTTTTTTGGTTTTTCAAGACAGGGTTTCTCTGGGTAGTCCTGACTATCCTGAAACTTTTATCTGTAGTCTAAGCTAGTCTCAAAGTCAGGGATCCACCTGTCTCTGCCTCCTGAGTGCTGGAATTAAAGGTGTGCACCACCACACCTGGCTTACAGTGGTTTTGTTATTTATTTATTTATTTGGTTTTTTTTTTTTTTTTTTTTTTTTTAATTTCAAACTGAGTGTGAGCTAGTTTCCTCTTGTAGCCAGGACTTTTGAAGTTCTTGATTGAATACATGCGAGGACCCATCTAACAGCATCGTGGGCTGAGTTTGCAGAATTGTCTTTTTTTTTTGTTTTGTTTTGTTTTGTTTTTTTTCAAGACAGGGTTTCTCTGTAGCTTTGGAGCCTGTCCTGGAACTCACTCTGTAGACCAGGCTGGCCTCGAACTCACAGAGATCCACCTGCCTCTGCCTCCCCAGAATTATCATGTTTATGCTTCTCAGTGGCTTGTGTGTCGTCTGCTTCCCTTGGCCTCTGCTGCCCAAGTACCAGTAACCAGACCAGCTCCATACTTGTTCCAGCTGAAGACACCAGCAAGGCCCAGCTGTTCCCTCCCATCAAAGGGAATCTCGTAGGGATGGAGCCTAGGAGAGCAAATAGGATGCTTGCCTAGCACGGGTGAGGTCTTGGGCTCCCTTCCTAGGGCAAGCACTGCCTACAACTAGGTATACAGGAGGTGGAGGCAGGAGAATCATATGTAGTTGGGTTTTGTGGTTTGGTTTGGTTCCCCCCTCTTTGCTCTTTGGGGGGCCCATACCACCCAGCTCCCAAATAAATCATGCAAGGAGACTTAACTGTTTGGTGTAGCCTTAGTTTGGCTTGTTGCTAGATAGCGTTTCTTAAATTATCCTGTCTACCTTCTGTCCTGGGATTTTTCCTTTTCTTACTTCGGCATATCTTTCTTTTACCCCGTGGCTTGCTGTGTAGCTGGCCTCCTCCTTTCCATTTATTCTCTGCCTGCCAGCTTCGCCTGTCCTTTCTCCTGTCTTGCTATTGGCTGTCCAGCTCTTTATTAGGCCAATCGGGTATTTTAGACAGGCAAATTAACACAGCTTCACAGAGTTAAACAAATGTAACACAGCATTAAATAGTACTCCACAACATTCATAAGTTCTGGGTCATCCTTGGCTACATAATGAGTTCAATGTTAGCCTGGACTATATGAGACTCTGGCCAGTGACATGGCTCAGTGAGTAAAGGTGCTTGGCCTCCATCCCAGTGACTTGCATTTGATCCCCAGGACCTAAATGGTGGAAGGAGAGAGCTGATTCCTACGACTCTGACTCCACGGCCACCCCACACATGCTCACGCATACCATCTGTAGAGATGTAATCTTAAAATTAAGCAAAACTTAGCCGGACTATGGCGGCACATATCTTTAATCCCAGCACTTGGGAGGCAGAGGCAGGCAGATCTCTGAGTTCAAGGCCAGCCTGGTCTACAGAGTGAGTTCCAGGAAGTTAATATGTGATCACTTGATGAGTAAAATAAAGTGGGGGGGGGGGCTCAGTTGGTAAAGCACCTACCATGTAAACATGAGGACCTGAGTTAGGATCCATGGAGAAGAGAGAGATGGCAGGAGCCCAGTGGCCAGCTGGCCTGTCCTAATCAATGAGAGAAGATGGGAGAGAGACTGCCGGCACTAACTTTGGTTTCCACACACATGCTCACACATGTGCGCTCACAGCCCCAGGAGCATGCACACGGGTGAGAGAGAGAGACAGAATATGAAATCCTGCCTTTCACGCAGACATCTTCACTGAGGGCTTCCCACAGCACCAGTCTCCAATCCTACACTAGTTTCAGGATCTTCAGAGTCTGGGTAAAAAGCCGTGGTAGAAGTGACCCTGGCTGTCAGTGACTCTCCGGAAGCCAGGTGCATTCCAGAAGGGCGTTGGGCCTTTGGATCCAGTCCAGACGAGACGCTTGGGTCCTGGGTCCACAGTCCTCCTGAGGCTTCCGCCAGTGCATTCGCTTCTCAGTGAGAATAAAATCGTCCCAGCTGCTTTGCTCTTGCTTTCCTCCATTTCAGTTACCAGAGACCAACTGGAAATTGCGGAAATAACTCCTGGATTTTAAATAACTTTTATGATTTCATATTGCTATAATCGTCTCAATGAAAATTAAACTTTATCAGATTATATGTATCTATAGGGGAAAAGAGTGTATCTGGGATTCAGTATCTGGCTTCAGATTTGCTCTGGGTGTTTGGAAGTGTCCTGCGCTCCCTAGCTCGGAGCTCAGTGGTGCCATCTTCTGGATTGTCTTTAGAATTCAACTCCCTGACCTTTAAGCCTTAAACTGAAGGAGAGACTCCTGGAAGAATTTGAAGGCTTGGCAGTGAACAGGAAGCACGGCCCTAGCTGAGTGACTTGTCCTATTCTGATGTCACCGGTACAGACCCTGTGGGCTGGCCAGTGTCAGTCAGTCACACTGTTACCCTTGCTCCACAGTGCAAAAGAGCATGTTGCCCAGTGATAGTAGTGTTTGTTTCATGTTTGGGTCTCATTACCCTGAAAAAGAAAAATCGTATGACAGTTCCTCAGTGGAAAGCATGGCTTTGGTGGTGTACCTGTAGTCCCAGCCCTGGGGAAGCTGAGTCAGGAGGATCACCATGAGTTCTAGACCAGCTTAGCCAGTCAGCCCAAAGCCAACCTGAGCTAGTGTTTGAATGTCACATCGCTTTTTTAACATTTAAAGCAGATAAAATTGTAACTTCATTAATGGGCTGTGTTAGTAGGTCCACGGGCGTCTTCCGAGTGAGCCGAGTGGTTGGTTGTTCCTGTGGCCAGCAGTCAGGAGAGTTCTGGGGAGGCCCCACTCTCCCGCTGAAGACCCAGGTTGCTGTGTGCCTATTGCACCCGCAAGCTCTGAAAAGCTGCGGCAGCTCCCTGGGCACCTTCAGGTTCAGGGGCCCCGCGGAGCCCTATGGCTGCTTCATGCCTCTTCTCCCTTCTCAGGTTTGGAAATGATGTCCAGCACTTCAAGGTGCTCCGCGATGGAGCTGGGAAGTATTTCCTGTGGGTGGTGAAGTTCAATTCTTTGAATGAGCTGGTAGATTACCACAGATCAACATCCGTGTCCAGGAACCAGCAGATATTCCTGCGGGATATAGAGCAGGTGCCACAGGTAAGCCAGAGCTTCGGGTCCCTTCCAGCCAGTGAGAGGATCTCCTCAAGCGCGGAGGCCCTAGCAGGGCCAACACAGCACCTCCCTGTGCACCAGGCTGCCTTCATCCACACCGAGGGTCTGCAGCTGGCTTCGGGTGGTTTTGCCACCAGAGAAAAGTGCTTCCAGCCCTGGCAGCCTGTGAGGGAGGAGCGTCTGTACACCCTTGTCCCTTACTTACTAGCAGGAGTTTTGGTCAGGACTGCTTTGATTTGTGAAAGCTCTTTGTCCTGTACAACCTAAGTGACTGGAACCCAGACATTTTCATGCCTGTTAGCAGCTGTGCTACACACAGCCTATGCTACTGCTGTTCCCATTAGCTTAATGTGGCCCGTTGACCATCAGTGACAACGGTGTATGTGCCCCTGTGGTTTTGAGTATTAGTAAAGGATTGCGCTAAATCCACCTAGGACTTAGCAGTGGGTAGGAGTGGAGGGAGGGAGGAGGCTGCTTTTGGAAGTGGGTGGATTGGCACGTGCTCACTCACTGTGTGAGCAGCTGGCGGCAGCAGGAATACCACTTCCCTGCTTCTCTTTTACAGCAGCCAACGTATGTCCAGGCACTGTTTGACTTTGACCCCCAGGAGGATGGCGAGCTGGGCTTTCGCAGAGGAGACTTCATCCATGTCATGGATAACTCAGATCCCAATTGGTGGAAGGGGGCCTGCCACGGGCAGACAGGCATGTTTCCTCGCAATTACGTCACCCCAGTGAACCGGAACGTCTAAGAAGCAAAAGAGATTATTTAAAGAAAGTGAAAAGTTGAGACCATTCACAAGAATTACACTCACATGCTGCCTGTCACAGCCTGTGAGGGAGTGCAGAACACCTGGCTGGGTCTTGCTGGTGACCCTCGCACTTAGGTTGAAACTTCGGGGGGTGGGAAGGGGTGTTTGATTTCATAATGCCAAAACTTAACCTATTGAATTGAATTACAGTTTTTATTACAGAATCTCACCGCTGCTCCTGTTCCCTCCTGTGTCCTTCTTCTCATCCTCTCTTTCCTGTCCTTCAGTGCATGACGTTTAAGGCCACATATAGTCCCAGCTGATGCCAATAATAAAAGAAAAGAAACCAAGTGGGCTGGTATTTTCTCTATGCAAACTGTCTGTGGAGATGGATGGACTAAAAGAGCTGTATTCTTCACACATACGGGGCGACCGGGGCACCTGGGCCCTTGGATGGGCATCTGCCTCCAGCCCCAAGCCTGGAGCACTCCGTCAAAGCTGGGCTTCGTAGGGAAGGAGGCAGGCTGCCCACCTGCGGCCCCTGAGTCACTGCAGAGCTGCGTCTCCTCCACTGTCTCCCCTTCAGGTGCCGCTAAGGTGTTGTTTTCATAGTGCCTTTTTCCTTATTTCAAGGGTGTTTATGAGTGGTATTTTCACTTTTTTTTTTTAAAAAAAAAGAAAATAAGTTAAAGACAGTCCAGAGCTTTTCAGCCAATTAGTCTTTTGTCCTGTGTAAATGTTTCCCTCTCAGGGCAGGGAGACAGGATAGAGAAAAGGGGCCGGGAGAAGTAGAGTGGGCTTCCCCATCTGGGTGGGCCAGAGGTCTTGGCAGACTCAGCTCCTGGCCTCCAGTCTGAGTTGTGGTCTGCCCTTTCTACGCCTGGAGCCAGGAAGTGTCACACAAAAGACGGAGGAGCGGGTGGCACCCAAGCTGCCCTGCTTTCACTCTCGCAGGCTACACTCAGGTGGGAGGTAAGAACGGCTTTTCATTTTTCTTCCTCTTAGAACGAGGTCCTCGCTCTCAGCTGTGTTTTCCAGCCTGCCCAGGAGCACGAGTGCAGGGCTGTGGGTTGGTTGTGTTTGCACCTTCGTGCTGCCCCATCCCAGGAAGCCCTGTGAGGCGGGAAAGACCAAGACCATGCAGAGCTTATGTCTCCTGTGAGCTTTGGTCCTCTAGTCACGTGCCTGTCCTGTCCTCTCCGCCCAGCCTCCTCCCACAGCAGTAACGAGGCTCCTCGGCTCTCTTGGAGTTGGTGGTGTCCTTGGGCTGCTGGCTTCTTCAGGGTGGGGTCTCCCCTGGACTCTGTTTTGTGAGGTGGACTCAGCCCTGGGGGGCGACCTTCTGGATCGAGCCTGTTCCCGCCCCTCCCAGTTCTGCTTCTTTCCCTGCTGATGATAAAAATAATCTCTGGAGTTACACCCGGGCCATTTGATTGTTTTATTTTGGAATTGGTGTATATCATGAAGCCTTGCTGAACTAAGTTTTGTGTGTATATATTTAAAGATCAGTGTTTAAATAAAAAGACCTATGTACTTACTCCTTTAACTTCTGCGGATAGCAATTTGGTAGGTAGTGATTAACTGTGAATAAACAGACAATGAATTCTTCACCGTGTATCTTTATTTCTCCCTGATGACATCTTTTTTATAGACAGGGTCTCTCTCTCACTGTGTAGCCCAGGCTGGCCTGGAATTCACAAAGGTCCACCTGCCTCTGCCTCCCGGTTGCTGGGATTAAAGGCTTGGAATTTGTTACTACACCTTGGCATATGTAGCCCCCGTGATCCTAGGACAAGTGATGTAGTTCATCATTTGGAAATTGGTGCAGACCAAGAGCTTTGGGGATCAAGGGCTGAGCTAGTAAGGCCCCTCCCCCTCTGCTGAAGCTGGAGAAAGGCTGATCTCTGAGGAAGGGACCCTGACTGTCGCTGCTAGGGTTGAGAGGAGGCTGGCAACCACATGTATGGGCCGTGACACATGCAGCAAGGGTTAATGGTTGAATAAAAGAGAAATTACTTTGAGCAAACAACTTCCTTGTGGTGTCACAGCTAGGGAGTTTCCAGGTGCCACCCCCCCACCCCCTTGCAGTGTAAGCAAGAGGGAGCTGTGCCTGTGCCACCCTGCTGGCTCCAGTGCCGTGCAGACTAGCTACCTTGAAGCTGAGCACAAGTTCCCAAGATGGGGCCATCAGAATGAAAGACAGAAACTGGCGTTTGTGCCCCTGGCTCAGCTTGACTGACCCTGCTTTGGGGGCTTCATTTTTGCCCATTGCTGGGAACCCAGAGCTTTGCACTTACTGAGCAAACACTGACCTGGGTCTCCTGGGTCTCCGATCCTAGGAAGTCCCTTTCTGTTCCGTGGCTTCAGAGTTCAACATCAGGAGGAGGAGTAGAATTGGCCTTCAGGTGCTCATGTTGAGTCACAGACTTCCTGATGTGCGGTTCTCCGCTTCTCCTATGGATCAGATTCCAGGCAAAGTGTGTGCTCAGGACTCCCCTGGACAGACATCTACCAGGACCAGCTTGGCTGTGCCTTGTAAAAGCTGTAGGTTCGGCAAGGCCTTGAGGGTACCACTAGCCAACCTGGCCTATCACAGGGGCCCTCCTGGTCCCAAGACTCCATCGTATACCCAGGAGCTCTGCATGAAATGAGATCACAAGGCTGTGATGAACAGCTAAGTGCTTCTAGCCTGCCTTGTGACACCAGCCAGCCATCTTCCTTCTTGAGACTTGTCCCCTGGGCCTGCTTATAAGCCAGGTGACCTTCAGGCCTGAATATTTATTTAGGAAAATTCCTAGATAGCTAGAGGGAAGTGAAGGTAAGTTTCTATGAATGTGTTTTCAGAATACTGAAGATAATGTTACATTTACCTGTCATGGAGGTTCCCCAGATTTGAGCCCCAGTTTACCCTCGAGAAAGAATTTTGGAGGGCTTCCATATATGTTCATGGTAGGGGGTGGTCCTTGGTTTTTCTGTCCTTTATTGTTTTGTATATATTTTAAGTTTTGGAATAGGGTGTACCTGTGCAGCTCTGGCTAAACTTAAATTTTACTCGCTTGCGTGCTGGTTCTGTTTGCTTTTTCTTTTCTTCAATATTTTTGGAGGTTTTCTTTTTATGTGTATTGAGTATTTGAGTGTATCTACCATTTGTGTACTGTAGAGTAAAAGGGGCAGCCAAAGAAACATACTCTGCCCTTGCCCAACTCAGTACAAAAACCAGCCAATCCCTGAGCACGAAATCCAGCCAATCTCTGAATTTGTCCAAATTCAGGGATTGAAATCCGACCAATTCCCACCCTGGAAAGACTCCACCCCTAAGCAGCCCTATATAAATAATAAGCCCTGGGCCTGTTCAGTTTGCTGCTGCCTTTTTCTACCATGGCAGGGGCAGCCACCTTCCTGGATTCTTCCCTCCAGAAGAATGAAGTTCGGATGAGGAGCAGAGCAGAGTGGAGCAGAACACTTGCTGGGGAGCCATCCCCTAGCAGAGCTGTGACGGGGGACGGGGACCCTCTCCCTGGAGCAGGGCTGTAAGCTGCTAGGCTTATGGTGACTTTGTGCTCCTCGAGTACTGATGGAGTCACAGACAGTTGTGCTATGTGGATCCTCAGAATAGAACCTGGGTCCTCTGGAAGAGCAGCCAGTGCTCTTAACCACTGAGCCATCTCTCCAGCCCCCTGACTTGTTTTTGAGGGAAGGTGACATGTATCATAAGATGGCTATGTGGTTGCTATGTAGCCTAGCTGAGGCTTGCCTTGGATTCCTGTTCCTGTTGCTTCCCTGTCCTAAATGCTGGGATTATATGCATGGACCACTACGCCCAGCTCACTTAAGAGCCCCCATCCCACGCACTTTTATTCTTATAGGGAAGGAGGTGTATGAGACATTGATTCATGTATCCCAGCCCAAGCTGGCTTCAAACTCACTAAGTAGCCAATGCTGGCCTTCAGCTCCTAATCCTCCTGCCTCCACCTCCCAAGTGCCAGGACTACAGGCATGTACCATCAGGCCCAATGTGGGGTCCTTAACAGTCTAGAAGCCCAGGTCCCCTCAGCAACCAGCAGATTCTCTGTGATAGTTGCTAACAAAATTCTAAGGAAAAGGGGGTTAGCGGCTCACACCTGTAACAATACTCCAGAGGCCTAGCAGGAAGATCAGGTTGCATTCCAGGTCACTCTGGGCTACAGAACTGAGAACTCCCTGTCTCAAAAAAAAAAAAAAATGTTTAAGGGACCTGTTGTACCCAGGGTTGATGATTGTTAGACCCTTTAGCCCAGCACTTGGGGAGGCAGAGGCAGGTGGGTCTCCGTGAGTTCAAGACCAACCTGGTCTACAGAGTGAGTTACAGGATAGCCAGAGCTACACAGAGAAACCCTGTCTTGGAAAACCAAAAAAAAAAAAAAAAAAAGAAAAGGAAAGAAAGAAAGAAAGAAAAAAAGAAAGAAAGAAGAAAGAATGGAAAATAACCAGGCAGTGGTGGCACAGACCTTTAATACTAACACTCGGAAGGCAGAGGCAGGCAGATCTCTGAGTTCGAGGCCAGCCTGGTCTACAAAGAGAGTTCCAGGTCAGCCAGAGCTGTTGCAGAGAAACCCTGTCTCAAAAAGCTAAATAGGAAAGAAAGAAAAGGAGGAAGGAAACAGAAAAGTACAATTCCATGTGCCAATAGTAAATGTTATTGGTACTGATGTTGGCCAGTTGTCCGGCTACTTGCTAACTCACAATTAGCATTAAACACTGGTTTTAAAATGGGCTGGAGGCCAATCCAGTTGGTTTATCAGGTGATGGCATTTGTCACCAAACCTGACAACCCTCAGAGTCACATGACAAAAAGTGGGAACTGACTGCTACAAGTTGGTCTTTGACTTCCATACATACACCACAGCAATCATGTGTCCCCATATGCAAGCACACTATAAAAAAAAAAACAAACAGGTGTGGCCGGGCGGTGGTGGCGCATGCCTTTAATCCCAGCACTTGGGAGGCAGAGGCAGGTGGATCTCTGTGAGTTTGAGGCCAGCCTGGTCTTCAAAGCGAGTTACAGAATAGCCAGGGCTGTTACACAGAGAGAAACCCTGTCTCAAAAAAGGGGGAAAAAAAAAGATTGCCAAGCATGGTGGCACACACCTTGAAGCACAGATAGGCTGAAGCTGAGGTAGTTCAGATCTCTGAGTTTAAGTCCAGTGTGGGCCCTCCAGGCCAGCCAGAGCTACATAGTGAGACCTTGTCTATAAATAAGGGCTGGAGGAGCTAGGAGCTAGGAGAGCTGGAACTGGAGACTTCTGCCTGGCTCATGAAAGGACCAGGTCTTGAGAGCACAGTAACGCACCAAATAGGGAGAGCACTGAGGCAGGAGGTCCAGACTTGACTCCTAAGCACAGTTTGGGGTTTTCCAGACACCTTCTCAGCACTCAGCTCGGGGCTTAGAAAGCACAGTCCTCTCACTGTGAGTCAGCACCTGGACCTGGCTGCCGGCACATCCCTTCCCTGTGCAGCCCCAGGTATGAGGTCACGGCCGGGGGTCAGGGGCCAGCTTCTTCCCCAGTCTCCTAGAGGCACTGTCGGGACCCCTGGTGACAGTGTCCTCCATAAGGCACGTGGCCTCTTCTGCTCTGGAACCGAGGGACTTCCCCAGTGAGGAGCAGGCTGAGAGCCGTGTCCATCCCCCACAGATCAGCAGCCTCCTCCACTCCTGCCCTGCAGACATCACTGAGTCATCCTGAGACTGGAAATTACCCCATTTGGTATTCAACTGTACTGCTAGGGAGGGGTTCTGCCCAATTCTTAAACTGCTGCATGAGCTAGGGGCTGGGTGACTGCAGAGAGGAAGTGGGGGATTGCATGCAAATGGAGATGGATGGAAGATACCATCAGCGTGATCCACTGGTATAGTTATTTGGACAGTTATTAATGGGTGGGCTGGAGGTATAGCTCAGTGGTAGCATGCATGCTTAGTGTAGGCAAAGCCCTGGGTTCAGCGCCCAGAACCAGACAATAGATCCATGGGGCAGGTGGAGCAGGGTTAGCGGCAGTGTACAGGTGAAATGGCTGAGTGCCTGGGGCCAGCTCACAAGTGCCCTTAGCAGCCCTCTGCAGTGCAGTCAGGCTGGGCCACTGGGGCTTTAACCCAATCGCCCAGTGATGTCTACCTTCCTTCATTTGACACCAGAGGCTTCCTTCTGACCAGCTCTTAGCTAATGTGTTTAACGTTTAAGTTTAAAACATAATCAAAATCAAACTCTTTAAGCATGGTGGCTTCTGCCAACGATTCAGGAAGTGGAGGCAGGAGGATTGATGCTAATTTGAAGCCAGCCCAAGTTACATAGCAAAAGCAAGGCCAGCCTAGGTTGCAGTGTGAGATCTTATCTCAAGAAAACAAGGGGCTAAAGAGATGGTTCAGTGGTTAAGAGCACTGGCTGCTCTTCCAGAGAACCCAGGTTCAATTCCCAAGACCACAACTGTTGTGTTTTTTTTTAAAAAAGAAGGTGTCAGCAGCTTGCTGCAGCTTGCTGCAGGTCCCTGAGACCATGTGGTCTCTGCGGCGGGCGGGCAGCCACACGGCTAGTCTCCTGGTCCCCATGCGCACTGCGGCAGGTGGTGGTATGGGCTGTGCGGCGGTATGGGACAGACAAAAGAGA
Organism: Ondatra zibethicus; assembly: GCA_004026605.1. NCBI lineage: Eukaryota > Metazoa > Chordata > Mammalia > Rodentia > Cricetidae > Ondatra > Ondatra zibethicus. The sequence goes on along the minus strand of PVIU01005386.1, from coordinate 59,947 downwards.
GACAGATAGGTGCGCCATGCAGAGTTAAACATTTATTAGATGGGTGATGGAGGGAAAAGAAAAAAGATAAAGAGATAGAGAGATAGAGAGAGAAGGGGGGAGAAGGAAGAGAAGCGGCTGCTGCTCCCATGAGAGCGGAAGAGGAAGAAAGGGAGAGAATTGGGGTCAGAGGCTGGAAGCTGGGAGTGGGCGTGGCCTGTCTCTTAAGGGCATAGGCCAATAAGAGGCCAATACTACAATAACTGTTTGTAACTCTAGTTCCAGGGGATCTGACACGCTCACACCAAAGCACATAAAATAAAGTTAAATAAATTAATAAAAAGAAAAAGAAAATAAACTGGGTGGTGGTGGTGCACGTCTTTAATCCCAGCACTCAGGAGGCAGAGGCAGGCGGATCTCTGTGAGTTCGAGGCCAGCATGGTCTACAAGAGCTAGTTCCAGGACAGGCTCCAAAGCTACAGAGAAACCCTGTCTCGAAAAACCAAAAACAAACAAACAAATAAATAAATAAAAACCAAATCTGTAGTGATATTTCATTTGTATTTTAATAAATAAAGCTTGCCTGAAGAAACAGCCTCACTGGTTAGCCTTACAGACCAGGCAGTGGTGACACGCAACTTTAATCCCAGTAACCACACTAGTTTGCCATAGAAACTGGGTGGTAGTGGTGCACACCCTTAATCCCAGCCCTAGAGAGGACTATATAAGATGGAAGGAGACAGCTCTCAGTCAGTCTTATTCTGAGGATTCCTGGAGGCAGGATTGCCATTTTGGACTGAGGTAGAGGTAAGAGCCAGTGACTGGCTGGTTTACTCTCTGATCTTCAGGCAAGCTTTATTTATTAATGGAATCTCACCACACAAATCAAGGAGGACGGTAATGTCAGCACGTTATTAGTTCTGTATACAGACATTCTGTAGTAGTTTACATGCCGTGAAATGACACCATCTTGGCATTCAGTCAACATCTGGATCAATTCCCCTCCCATCTCCCACCGCCAAGGCCTTCTGAGGCCTAGGCTTCAGCAGCCTCTACCTTTTCCGGGTCTTGCTACCTCTGCCTCTGTCCTTACTCACTGACATTCAGGCCCCTCCTGCCTGCTCATCTACAGATCCAGAACCTGTCAGGTGGCCTAACTGTAAAGCCCACCTGAGCGCCCCCATCTCATCAGATTCCAGGAGCCATGACTCCTGCAGCCTCCAAACCCCAGGATGTGTTCCCCCCGCCCCGCCCCGCCCTGCCCCGCCCCGCCCCGCTGTCCCAGCTGTGTCTCTGTCAACTCTGGGGCTGCAGCCCTGCCTGACCCGTGTCCTCTGCCCTCTTGCTCACAGGCCCTCTGTGTCTTCACCTGCAGCCAGGAGAGTAGGAAAGGGGTCAAGGGCCCCGGGCTCAGCCATGCCCACGGGCAGGTTGTTTCCTGCCTCAGTGAAGGGTCTGTAGCCTTGAATACGTGACTTTTCTAAGACTCAGGGAAAGGAACTTGGGTTGATAAAAGGACTGAGTGATGCTGACAGGATCACTTAGGGTACATTCTGTGACATAACCAACTGGCAGGAGGCCACGCCTCTGTGCTGGAGCCGGGACCAGGTAAGTCATACTGTGTTCGGCATGTGCCTAAGCCCCATGCTGTTGCCCAAAGTTCATTTGTTTCTGTTGACGCCTTGATGCTGGGGATGAAAGCTGGTTTGAATACGCTAAGCAATGCTCTACCTGCCACTGAGCTACACCCCTAACAGGGTCTCGCTATGTTGCCCTGGCTGTCCTGGAACTTGTATAGACCAGGCTGGCCTTAAACTCAGAGAGTCTCCTGCCTCTGCCTCCTGAGTGCTGGATGTAAAGGCGTGCGCCGCCATACCAGCTATGTGTGTGTTTCTACTTAGATCTATGTGCAGCGCACAGCTGCCTGTCTGTGCTCCATGTGCTACCATACAGTTCACGAGATTCTGGCAAGGGGCTGGAGGTTGTAACACACAAAGACACACAGACAGACAGAGACACGGACCTCTAGTCACTGGTAAAAAGCCCTTTCTTTAATAGCGCCATGGAGGCTTATATACCCAACAGTCAGGTGGGCCAACAGGTGAAAACCTTATCCTCTGATCCTCAAGGCAACACGTGCTCGTGAAGCAGAGCTGGTAAACAATTATGACACAGCTTTCAGTAACTCAAATCAGAAGGAAAGGAAAGATCTCTAGCAGGGAAGAGCAGCTGGATGCCAGGACTCCAAATGCCCAACATCTATGTGGTAATTCTAGCACTCAGAAGGCTGAGCAGGAGGGTCTGGGCTAGCCTGGTGTACATGGCAAGATCCAGGACTATTCAGACTGTCTCAAAAATCAAAAAACAAAAACCAGCTTGAAAGCCAGGCTTTACTGGCACACAACTTTAATACCAGCACTCAGGCGGCAGAGGCAAGCACATGGGTCTCGGTGATCTTGAGGCCAGCCTGCTCTATAAAGAATTCCAGGACAGCCAGGGCTACAAAGTGAGACCCTGTCTCAAATAAACAAACACAGAAAACCAGCCTGACCCAGGCTTGGTGGCTCATGGCTATAACCCCAGCTCTCCAGAAGCTGAAGTAGAAGACTGATGTTTGAGCCAGCCTATGCTATATGGTGAATCCCAGGCCAGCCTAGGCTAAGTCTGAAACTCTTGTTCAGTATAAACAAAATTCAGGGGCTGGAGAGATGGCTCAGTGGTTAAGAGCACTGCCTGCTCTTCCAAAGGTCCTGAGTTCAATTCCCAGCAACCACATGGTGGCTCACAACCATCTGTAATGAGGGCTGGTGCCCTCTTCTGGCCTGCAGGCATACATGCAGATAGAATACTGAGACTACTGTATACATAATAAATAAATTAATCTTAAAAAAAACAAAAACAAAATTCAACAGCCAGACACGTCAGCACACTCCCCTAATCTTAGCACTTGGAGTGTGGGAGAGAGGACCTACAGCTTAAAGCTAGCCTGGGCTACATAGCCAGACGCTGCCTTTATGCTCTTGAAGGGGTGGGAGTTTGTGTGGTCTGGGCAGCCTTAATCCTTGAGGCGTCTCCTTGAGGCATCTTTGCAAGTTTGGGTGGCAGAACTGGAATCCTCTTTCCTCTTTCCAGAATTTCCCTGGCTCCGTGTGCTTGAGCTTTCAACATAAATCCTCATCTTCACCTTGTTCTAGGAAAAACAACAACAACAAAACCCTTTCAGTGCCTTCAGAAGTGTGGGCAATTTCCAGAAGCTGGGTCTCCCTGTTGGGAGCTCAGCACAGCCCCAGGTACTTGGCTTTAGGGACTGTCTCAAAGTCACTCTGCCCCAGGGATGTGGCCTTAGGGACTGTCTCAAAGTCACTTTACTGGAAGACCAGCCTGTTTCTTAGGCTCCTGGATGTCTAACTGTTTGGCTGGACTAGTTTTTCTTCTTTTTTTTTTTTTTTTTTTTTTTGGAACAGGAAGCTTATAGCCCAGGCTAGCTTTGAACTCCCGATCCTGCCCTCACCTCCCAGATGCTGGGATTACAGGTACAAGCAAGCCATCACCCAGCTTCGTTGTCTCCTCTTCCCTGTGCAGCAGTCTGCTGCTGTCAAACAGGAATGCCTTCTGAATGGGGCCAGGTGAACCCCAAGAGGCTTCGTCACTTCTTAGCTCACCCTTCACTGAGACTGTGCTAGGAATTGTGCTAAGCGAGCCCCACCGTCCTCTGAGGAAGCTGTTTAAATTGCATCAAAATCTCTGACAAAATACAACACATTTTTTTTTCCTCTAGAAGAGCTATGAATCCTCCTTTAGGGTAACTCATTCATGTGGGTGGAGGGCACGGCCGTGCAGAAGCCACAGCACACAGTGAGATCAGAGGGCAGCTCTCGGGGTCGGCCTCCCTCCCTGCCTTGAGGGTCCCAGAGATTGAACTCAGGCCATTGGGCTTGGTGGCAGGCCCCAAATCAGCCATCTTACCATCCCGAAATAAGGTTCTTTTATTATCTATTTGTTTGTTTGTTTATTGGTTTTTGAGACAGGGTTTCCAAGTAGCTATGGATGAGGTTCTTTTTAAAAGGTTATTTTTATGTGTGTGGATTTTCTGACTGTATGCATGCCCGTGTGCCATGTGTATGCAGTGTCCATGAAGACAGAAAGAGGGTGTCCTAGTCCCTGTAACTGGAGCTATAGGTCTGTGAGCCACTATGTGGGTGCTGGGAATGGAACCAAGGTCCTCTGCAAGAACAGCAAGTGACATTTACTCACTCATAGGTGGTTTTAAAACATAAAGCAAAGAAAGCCAGCCTACAAACCACAATCCCAGAGAACTTAGACAACAATACGGACACTAAGAGAGACTTACATAGATCTAATCTACATGGGAAGTAGAAAGTATAAAAAGACAAGATCTCCTGAGTAAATTGGGAACATGGGGACCTTGGGGGAGGGTTAAAAGGAGGGAGGGGAGAAACAGGGAGGGGAGCAGAGAAAAATGTAGAGCTCAATAAATATCATGGGAAAAAATAATTAAATAAATAGACAGACAAAGTAAAAGAACAGCAAGTGCTCTTTTTTTTTTTGCTTGTTTTTTTTTTTTTTTTTTTTTTTTTTTATTTTTCAAGACAGGGTTTCTCTGTAGCTTTTGGAGCCTGTCCTGGAACTAGCTCTAGCTCTTGTAGACCAGGATGGCCTTGAACTCACAGAGATCTGCCTGCCTCTGCCTCCCGAGTGCTGGGATTTAAGGCATGCGCCACCACTGCCCGGCCAGCAAGTGCTCTTAATGGCTGAGGCATCTCTCCAGCCCCGCTCCCCCAAAGGAGGTTTTTTTTTGTTTTGATTTGGTTTTGGGAGACAGGGTTTCTCTGTAGCTTTTGAAGCCTGTCCTGGTACTAGCTTTTGTAGACCAGGCTGGCCTCAAACTCACAGAGATCCGCCTGCCTCTGCCTCCCGAGTGCTGGGATTAAAGGCATGCGCCACCACCGCCCAGCCAAAGGAGGTTTTTATACTATGCTACAACAGGAATGAACCTTGAAGACAACAGGCCATGCTAAACAAGCCAGTCACCAAGGACAAACACTGCACGGCTCCGTTTCCCTAACTTCAGAACAGTCAGGAATCACAGGGGAGGCGTGGGGACTTCCTCCTACTGGGAGCGCAGCTCCTGCGGTCTGAAATGCTTCTGTTACTGCACCACGTCATGCGGGATGAAAGCCATCCGGGTTTTAATGTTTAGCCTTTGACAGTTTCACTCACGTACACAGTGCATTTAGAAACCTCCACCTCGTCCATTCCCTTTCATCTCCCCTTCTGAAATTCTTGTTTTTCCCAAGAAGCCCCTTCCTACGTTCAGGTCTGAGTGTGTGCCCAGTTTGATCGCTGGAGCAGGGCTTACTCTTCGGCGGCTCCTCCTCCGTTGGGGAAAGGGCGCCTCCCTCCGCTGGCCACCTCTAACGGCCAACAGCCCCTGAAGGGGGTTGGGAGATGGGAGATGGTGGTGGGTGGTCTTGTTGAGAAATTCTTGAACTCTCAATGATCCTCCAGCCTCTGCCTCTGCCTCCCAAATGCCAGTAGATGTGTAACAGGAGCCCCATAACTGGCTCCAAATTGTATTCTTCTAAAAGGTTGAAGCTGGGGTGGGGCTGGAACTCACTGGTAGTAGGAGTGTGCTTGCCCGGCATGGCATGCACGAGGCCCCATGTTTAATTGCTAGTGCCACAGAGACATGGTTTTTTTTTAATATTTATTTATTTATTATGTATACAATATTCTGTCTGGGTGTATCCCTGCAGGCCAGAAGAGAGCACCAGCCCTCATTACAGATGGTTGTGAGCCACCATGTGGTTGCTGGGAATTGAACTCAGGACCTTTGGAAGAGCAGGCAGTGCTCTTAACCACTGAGCCATCTCTCCAGCCCCCCCTTTTTAAAAAATATTTATTATGTATACAATATTCTGTCTGCGTGTATGACTGAAGGCCAGAAGAGGGCACCAGACCTCATTACAGATGGTTGTGAGCCTCCATGTGATTGCTGGGAATTGAACTCAGGGCCTTTGGAAGAGCAGGCAATGCTCTTAACCACTGAGCCATCTCTTCAGCCCCAGAGACATGTTTTTAACACCCAGAACAGAATAAGTAAATTTTTAAAATTTCTGTTGAACTGGGCATTGTGGTGTATGCCTTCAACCCCAGCACTCTGGAGGCAGAGGTAGGTGGATCTCTGTTGAGTTTGAGGCCAGCATAGCTTACCTATCAAATTCTAGGCAAACCCAAAACACTCAAAATAAATAAATGAACAAACAAATGAATGAGATTTTCTGTCCACGAGGCAGAGGATTACATGTCTGTAATCCCAGCACTGGAGAGGCTGACTCAGGAAGATTGTAAATTCAAGGTCAGCCTGGGTTACATAGAAAGTTCCAGACCAGTTTGGACTACATATAGAGGCTGTTCAAAAAAAAAAAAAAAAAAAAAAAGTAGATGAGGGGATGGAGAAATGGCACAGCAGGCAAGAGAGAGTACTTGTTCCTCTTGCAGAGGACCTGGGTTCAGTTCCCGGCACCCACATTCAGTGGCTCACTACTGCTGGAAACTTAGAATTCTTAGAATCCACACAGAGGCTCACAACTCCAGTTCCAGGGGATCAGACACCCTCTCTGGCCTCCACAGGTACCAGGCATGCATGTGGTACACAGATAAACACGCAGGCGAAACACTCATAAAGATAAAATAAATATAAATAAATAAAAATATCTGGGCATGGGGCTAGGTGTAGTAGTGCACACCTTTAATCCCAGCACTCAGAAGGCAGATGCGGGAGGGTCTTTGTGAGTCTGAGGCCAGTCTGGTCTACAAAGTGAGTTCCAGACAGCAGCTAGGACTGCACAGAGAAAGCCTGTCTTGAAAAACGAAAAAACTAGAAAGGAAAAAAAAAGAAAGAAAGAAAAACAGCTTGTGCCCAGACAGCCATGGACAGCCACGGACAGCCAGAGCTACATAATAGACATCTCAAAAAAAAAAAAAAAAATCCAGGCATGGTGGTACACACCTGTAATTCCAGCCCTTGGAAACCTTGGGAAATGAGGGTGGAGAGTTCAAGGTGCTCTTGGCCACCTAGTGGGCTGAAGGTTATATTATGTTAGACCCTGCTCATATAAAATACTTCACATTTCAACTATTTATTCACATATTACCTCTCAATGTGTCCAGGCTAGCATTGAACTTGGGATCCTTCTGCCTCAGCCTCTAAAATGTAGACATACTGGACAGGTATCTTTACCCACTGAGCCATCTTGTTATCTTCCAAAGACATGAATTCAGTCCCTGGAACCAATACAGTAGAAAAAGAAAGGACTTTTGCAGATTGTCCCCTGAACTGCACACTAGGAATAAGTAAATCAATCCATCATTCAACCAATAAGGTTTTTTTTTTGTTTGTTTGTTTTTTTTTTTTTTTTTTTTTTTTAAGACAAGGTTTCTCTGTAGCTTTGAAGCCTGTCCTGGAACTCGCTCTTGTAGACCATGGCTGGCCTCGAACTCACAGAGATCCGCCTGCCTCTGCCTCCCGACTGCTGGGATTAAAGGCATGCGCCACCTCTGCCTGGCTCAACCAATAAGTTTTAAGTGCTGTGTGGCCCTGGAGAGGCAGAGGCAGGGGTATTAACAGAAGTTAGGGGTCAGACAGGGTTACAGAGTGAGGCCACATATCGAACAATAAATAGACAAAGTCTTTTGTTTTGTTTGCTTTTTTGTATTTTGAGACAGGGTTTCTCTGTGCATAGCCCTGGCTGTCCTGGAGCTTGCTCTGTAGACTAGGCTGGCCTCTGAACTCACTTCGATCCACCTGCCTCTGCCTCCCAAGTGCTGGGACTAAAGGTGTGAGCCACCTCCAACAAAACAAAGGTTTTTTCAAATCCAAGCAGACTGAGCCTGACAGCCCCCACCACCACTCACACACCTACCCCCTCCACCCACCCCCCCCCCGGCCCTGCCCCTGCCCCCAGCTGAGTGAAGAAAGCTCATTGCCAATCAACCAGCTCTTCTGGAGCTTCCTTGCCAGATCCTGCAAGAAAGGACAGTGTGTTGCTGGGAAATGACCAGGGGTGCTCTCCAGATGTGTGTACACAGCTGGAAAGCCAAGAACAGGTCAGATGACCCAGCTAAAGGGAAACGGGGTGGGGAAGGCTGATGGACAGAGAGAAAAGAAAGGCAGATGTCTCCAAGAGAATATTTTTGAAAGAACATGATTTCCTAATCTACCAAGGATTTAGGAGCTTCCAGGACATGTCCTTCGCTCCTCCGTGTGTGTGTGTGTGTGTGTGTGTGTGTCGGGAGTGTCCGTGGACCATGTATGGAGGTCAGTGAGTCCCCTCAGCAAGCACCTGCACCCTGCCCAGCTGAGCCATCTCACCCTTTCAACAGTGCCCTTTCTCAGTCTTGGTACCTTGGGCTAGACTTGAATGTGCTCTTTGCCACGTAGCCAAAGATGACCTTGAACTTCTGACCTTCCTGTCTCTACCAACCCCCAGCTGCAGGCCTGTGTCATCACCCCTGGATTATGAGATCTGGGACTCAAACCCAGGGCCTTCTGCATGCTGCAGGAGCCCTCTACCATCCATCTGAGCTACAGCCTCACCTGCTGTTTTCTCCGTTTATGCCCTCAAGGAGTACTCCCCAAAGCAGTTCTTGAGATATGGGGGTGGGGTGGGAGGAAGAAGATGCTTCCCCGCTCCCCCAACAGTCTAATGGATGGGGCTGAACTTCCCTTCTTCCTCCAAGCCAGCAGAGTGGAGCCCAGCATCCCAGAGACAGCAGAAAATACCTCAGGGGCTCAAAAAGGGTGACGTGCGAGGCGTTGTAGCCCCCAAAGGCAGCTCTGGCTGAGAACCAGATGCCAAAAGCAGAACTCTGGGAGCTGGGACACCCTCCAGCAAGTTGGGACCCTTCCCCCCACACCTCCTGACTCCTCCTCCGCTGAGCAGGTCGCTGTCACTGGGCAGTGAACCCCCTTTATTTCTTTGTAAGTTTTCTGGGTTTCGAGCCGTGTGCTGAGTGAATCTGAAAATAACAAAAGAGGAACCGTGAGAAGCTCCTCTGGTGTTGGCCCTGGTGCCCATGAGAACTTCCTCTAGAACATTCCGACACTTGGTTTTTTTCACGGGTTTCTCAGGAAAAAAAAAAAAACCTCAAAGTCTAAAACAAAACAGAAATGAGGATGCAACCATGCAAGCGCCTACCAGTGAATGGCTATTTTATTTATTTATTTTCGAGACAGGATTTCTCTGTGTAACAGCTCTGGCTGTCCTGGAACTCCCTTTGTGTAGACGAGGCTGGCCTTGAACTCACAGAGATCCACCTGCCTCTGCCTCCTAAGTGTTGGGATTAAAGGCACTGGGTCAAGAGAAGGTTTATTCACAGTTAAGTATTTTATATTTATTTCTGGATGTGAGTCATGGTGCACATGCAGAGTCAGAGGTCAACTTGCAGAAGCCATTCTCTCCCTTGACCTTGTGGGTCACTGGGATCCAGCTCAGCTCTTCGGGCTTTGATAGCAAACGCCTTTCCCCTCTGAGCCACCTCTTCAGCTCAGAACTTTTATTCATAAATACTGAAACCTAGGAACAACCAAGATAGCCTAACATTCAACACCAATTGGGTGGGGCATCCACACAAGATTTCTGTTTGCCTTGGTTGGAGAGCCAACCCAGGAAGTTGCTTGCTCAGCTCCTGAGCCACACTCCAGCCATTCAGGTGGACACTATTCATTCCCCACACGAAGCTGTGTATCTAGAATACCTTGCTAAGTGAAGGAAAGCTCCAGAAGGGACCTGCAATGCTCCAGGGTCGAAAGTGTATGGTGACTGTGGATCAAATTGGTGAACTTATGAATGAGTGAAGGAAAGCTCCAGAAGGGACCTGCAATGCTCCAGGGTCGAAAGTGTATGGTGACTGTGGATCAAATTGGTGAACTTATGAATGAGAGACCGAGGAGCATGGAAATAAGACTGCTCAGTCGAGCAGTGGTGGCGCACGCCTTTAATCCCAGCATTGGGAGGCAGAGGTAGCCTGTGAGTTCGAGGCCAGCCTGGTCTACAAGAGCTAGTTCCAGGGCAGGCTCCAAAGCTACAGAGAAACTCTGTCTTGAAAAACCAAAAAAAAAAAAAAAAAAAAAAACCAAAAAAAACCCCCAAAAAACAAAAGGACATCTGATGCCCTCTTCTGGAATCTATAGGAACTGCATGCACCATGTACATACCCTGGCGCCCCCCCCCCTTGCCCCCATACACCTAACTACAAATAAACAATTTTTTTTTTTTTGGTATTTCGAGACAGGGTTTCTCAGTCAGTTCTGGAACTCACTCTGTAGACTAGGCTGGCCTTGAACTCATAGAGATCTGCCTGCCTCTGCTCCCAAGTGCTGGATTAAAAAAAAAAGTTTCCAAGTGATTCTGGTGATTCAGCTTAGACTGACAGTCATGTTTTTTTGCTTTGCTATGTTTTTGTTTGGTTTTCTGTGTTTTTGTTGTTGTTGTTGTATTTTACTCATGGATCTACACGCCTTGGGCACACTGAAGTCTACCTTCTTCATCGGGATGGATGGAGAAAGTGAAGCCAAAGAAGACACAGCAAGTCCCCTTCCGCTAAGCTTTGCCCTCTTACTGACAGTAGATTTCTGGGTGTCAGTTGCCCCACCAAAGCATCCCAGCTGTGAAATACCCACCCTATTTGTTCAAGATCATGAAGACATTTATTCCCTGCAAGGAGGTGGGGGAAGTCCAGAAGAACTCTTAATAGGTCTGCTTAGGGCATAATGAGGTCACACAAGGCTTCACTTCCCCAAGCTGACGGGAACTGCTATTTTTCTGGTTTATCTTTCACATGACTGGATTTACTAAATATATTGAACTTAAATGAGCAGATTGCAAATATGCAAAAATTAGGGCTGGGTTACAAGCCCAAGAAAACTGGCACCTGCTCAGGTGTGTGTGTGTGGACAGCGCTTATCAACATGTATTGAGTGAAGAGGGCAGAGTCAAACTGTACACGCATGCAAACGACTAGTTCAACAGAGGTGGAAAAGGAGATGCACTGGAGAGAAATGACCTCTTCAGCAGAAGGAATATTCCAGATGCTGAAACATTTGACATCTAAATCTAGGGGGTGGTGCAGAACTTCAATTCATAAACAAATTTACTCACACCGTGGCTAGGAAGATGCTCTTGTGGGTAAGAGCACTTAAAAACATGAGGACTTGATATCAATTCCACAGCACCAAGGGGAAAAGCTGTGCCTGGCTGTAACCCCAGGAATAGGGAAGTGGGGGAGGGTAGAGACAGGTGGGTTCTGGGAGATCACTGGCCAGCTAACATAGCCAAACAACAGTGAGCTTTGGGTACACTGAGAGACCTGACTTAAGGCAGTAAGATGGAGGAAAACACTCGACATCATTCTCTGTCCCTCCTGTGCACACAGGGATGCGCACAGCACTCGACATCATTCTCTGTCCCTCCTGTGCACACAGGGATGCGCACAGCACTCGACATCATTCTCTGTCCCTCCTGTGCACACGTGGGATGCGCACAGCACTCGACATCATTCTCTGTCCCTCCTGTGCACACAGGGATGTGCACAACACTCGAAATCATTCTCTGTCCCTCCTGTGCACACAGGGATACACACAGCACTCGACATCATTCTCTGTCCCTCCTGTGCACACAGGGATGCGCACAGCACTCGACATCATTCTCTGTTCCTCCTGTGCACACAGCACTCGACATCATTCTCTGTCCCTCCTGTGCACACACAGGGATGCGCACAGCACTCGACATCATTCTCTGTTCCTCATGTGCACACAAAGATGTGCACAGCACTTGACATCATTCTCTGTCCCTCCTGTGCACACAGCACTCGACATCATTCTCTGTCCCTCCTGTGCACACAGGGATGCGCACAGCACTCGACATCATTCTCTGTCCCATCCTGTGCACACAGGGATGTGCACAGCACTCGACATCATTCTCTGTCCCTCCTGTGCACACAGGGATGCGCACAGCACTTGACATCATTCTCTGTCCCTCCTGTGCACACAGGGATGCGCACAGCACTCGACATCATTCTCTGTCCCTCCGGATGTGCACAGCACTTGAAATCATTCTCTGTCCCATCCTGTGCACACAGAGATGTGCACAGCACTCGACATCATTCTCTGTCCCTCCTGTGCACAGAGGGATGCGCACAGCACTTGACATCATTCTCTGTCCCTCCTGTGCACACTGGGATGTGCACAGCACTCGACACCCTGAACTTGAGGTTCTCCTGTTTCTTCCTGTTGGGATCACAGGAGATGCCAGCATGCCTGCCTTGGAAAAATCTTTATGAACCTTTTGGCTAGGCATGATCCATTCCTCCCACCCAAAGAATGCAAATAGATTTCATTAAAATTAAAAATTTTTAGGCCAGGTAGGATTGATCAAACCGATGTGAAAAAAAGGAAGATTAGGAGTTATGGGTCATCCACAGTCACATAAAAAGCTTGACACCAGCTTGGGCTACATGAGAACCTATCAGAAAAAAGTAAATTTCCGATATTGAAGGCTGGTTCAGGAGTTGACTCAGTGGATAAAGGTGCTTGCTAACAGAACTGACACTAAATTCAATCCCTAGGACATGGTGGAAAGAGAGAACTGGCTTCTGCAAGCTGTCCTCTGACCCCGCCCCCCGCTTGTGTACCATGGCCACACATACAGTAAATCAATTTTTAAAAATGTCTGCCATCCCTGTATGCATCCTTGTGTGTTGGTGGCGCACGCCTTTAATCCCAGCACTCGGGAGGCAGAGGCAGGTGGATCTCTATGAGTTCGAGTCCAGCCTGGTCTACAAGAGCTAGTTCCAGGACAGGCTCCAAAGCTACAGAGAAACCCTGTCTCGAAAAACCAAAAAAACAAAACAAAACAAAACAAAACAAAACAAAAAAACCCAAAGGGAAAAAAAAACCAAAAACCAAAACAAACAAAATAATAAACTAACCAACCAACCAACTAAAAACAAACAAACAAAAAACCCAAAACGGTAAGGATACATTAACTAGTACAACAAATGACTTAGGTCTCAGTTCAAATACAACTTTTGTTTTGGGGGACAGGGTCTCACGTAGCCCAGGCTGGCTGTAGCAGGGAATGACGTTGAATTCCCGATCTTCCTTCCGGTGACAAGTCACTCCGCCTGACTGTGTGACAAACGTCAGGGATACAGCCCCCCCTAACGGTTCTCATCCCAAGAACCCATCCCCGGTCCTCCGGCTAATAATGCCAGGCTTCCCTCCATCTTTTCCAAACTTAGATTATACGCATTCTGAGACTACACTAATTTGAATAAAAGTGGGTCAAGTTCAGAGAACCCTAACCTTCCACAGCCCTCGCCGACTTCAGAGGCTCGCCCCAGTGAAAGAAGCCGCCAAAAAAGTCGTAAAAGCCTGCTTCGCCATTCGCTTCCTTCCGACTGCAGGAAGACGCACGCGCACACTCAACAGAACTACATCTCCCAGGAGGCGCTTCGCCCTTTCTCGGGGGGGCGGGGATTATTGGCGGAAGACTACATTACCCAGAGATACCTCGGCGGTGACATTAGATGGTCCCACCGACGTACATCGATTGGACCATCGGCGGTCATAAACTGCACGGTGATTGGCCCAGCAGCCCGTCAGTTACTGGCAAGTGCAGTTGAGTTTTGCTGTTGGGCTATGCTGAGAGGCAGGGAGAACTGAGCTTGTGGGGCTCGCGGAACCTGCGTGGTCAGGTGAGTGACCTCTTGCTTTGCTCTCCTACTGGTACTCTTGGAAACTGGTACCCCAGGTTCCTGAGTAGGAACACAGAATTTCAGGTATCCACGCGGGGCGGGGACGGAAGCTCACGTGGTACACCTAACCCCAGGAGCATCTTCAGGGACGCGGAAGGCGACTCCCCTACCCTCCACCGCAGGCACTTGCACGTGGGGTTGTCCTCTGCTCAGGACTCACGGAGAAGCCCCCCTACTCCCCGGGTACGCCTGGACAGTGTCCCCACACCGGGCCATCTGCAGAGCTCCTCGGCTGAACACGTGGGCTCTCGATTACTCACTGAAGGACACCTGTCTACCCTGCAGTGGGGTCTGGCATAGAAAGATGCGGGGTGAAGAAATTCGCTTGCACCCCTTGCACTGCTGCTCAGGTCGGCAGCCACCCTGTCTCGGTCCTGCATTATTTATATTACACAATCATGTTTTTAATCTGTTTAGCTATCAAGGTTATTGGTGCAAGAAGATTTTGAATAAGCAGGAGATTACTTTTTCCATTTGTTTATTTTTGTTGTTGGTTTGAGACAGGGTGTCCTGTAACCCAGGGTAGACTTTCTTAGGAAGGATGACCTTGAACTCCTGTGTCTCCTGCCTACAGTCTCCCAAGTATTACAGGCTCCACCGTGCTGACTTGTGCTTCTTGTGGTGACACTTTACCAACTGTACTACTTTCTTTCAGTCCTGATTTTAAAAATGTTTGTGTTTTTGTGGTTTTCTAGTAAACAAACATTTCAAAAGCTTTTTAGGTGTGTATAACTTACTCGTTTTCAAATTGTGTCATTTAATCTGATCAGCAATCCAAGCCAGGCAGGTCAAACATCATCTCCCACTTTCCATAAGTAAAAACTGAGTAGTTTTTTTTTTTTTTTAACTTTTATTTTTCTGTGGATGAGCGCTTGCCTGCCTGTATTCACCACATGTATGCCTGGTGCAGGAGGAGGACAGAAGAGAGTTTCAGATCCCCAGAGCCTGGAATTGCAGACAGCTATGAGCCTTCTTGTGGGTACTGGGAATCAAACCTAGGTCCTCAGTAAGAGCAGCAGCCAGTGCTCTTACCCACTGAGCCATGACTCCAGTCAGTATTTTCAAAGCTGCCTCTGAACTATGGAGAGACAGAATTTGAACACAGGTTTTATTTTACATTTGTTTTTTGTATGTGTGTGTATATGTATGTACAGTTGCACACATATCACAAAGAGCATGTCAAGGTCAGAGACAACCGTGTAAAGGTCAGAGACAACTTTCTGAGGTTGTTCCTCTCCTTCCACCATGGGGGCCCCAGGCTGGGCAGCAGGTGCCATTACTCACTAATCCATCTCTATGACTCCAGGCTTTTATTTTTGGTTGTAATGGGATTGTAAATTCAGGGCTTTGTGCATACAAGGCAGATACTCTAACCCTGAGTTATACACACACCCTCACCCTCACGGTGCTGGGGAATGGAGCCCAAGATCTTGTACACGCTTGGCTAACACTTGTCTTTTTTTTTTTTATCTTGGTTTCTTGAGAAATGAGGTCTTAGGTAGCTCAGGCTGGTTCCTGATCCTCTTGCCTCTGACTTCCATGTGCTGGGATTGTAGGTTTGGGCCATGACTTTTTCTTCAAGTGTTTGTTTGTTTTGTTTTTCTCTGTGTAGTACTGGCTGTCCTGTAGACCAGGCTGGCTTCAAACTCACAGAGATCAGCCTGCCTCTACCTCCCGAGTGCTGGGGTTAAAGGCATGCGCCACCACACCTGGCTTCCTTTTACTTTTTATGTTAAGACAGGGGTCACGCTATGCAGTCTAGACTGGGGCCCACACTGTGCTTCTTCTGTGTCAGTCTCCCTAGTAGCTAGAACCCAGGCTTCCTGATCTGTATTCAACAATGTAGAACTGCTTATTTTTTGAAATCCGTACGCACAGCCTCTCCCACCTTCTGCAAAGTTTGAATCGTGCAGTTATGGACCTCCAGATAGACTGGAAGACAGACTCACTCTCTCGCAGCCTCTGCGGATGCCGAGCCAGGACACCTGCCTCTCGGCTTTCTCTTCTTTCCCTCCTAGACTGCAGGAAACTTGAAACTGTTGAGGACTGAGCAGTCCCCCGTCACCCCTGAGAGGGTTCAGTGGCTTAGTCCTCTGCCCTTGTTTAACCCGATTCTCCCGATTCTGGGAGAAGTACCAAGGTGGGTGAGAGAGGGGAAGTAAAAGTCAGATGGAGGAGTGGAAGTGGTCATCAGGTAGCCTGGTTACTGTGGGGCAATTCTGATGGCCTTTCTAAAATCATTTTATATGTAGGTGTTTTGTTTATTTTGTTTTGGGGGAGTCTTGGTTAAAGTTCTTTAGGGTGTCAACAAATGTGACCTTAGCAACCTTTTTTTGTTGTTACTTTGTTGTGTTTTGTTTTGTTTTGTTTTGTTTTTGAGACAGGGTTTCTCTTTGTGGCCCTGGCTGTCCTGAACTCACTATGTAGACAAGGCTGGCCTCGAACTCAGAGATTTTCTTCCCTCTGTCTCCCGAGTGCTAGCATTAAAGGCGTTCACCACCACTGTCCGGCCTCACAACTCATAAGAGTTTTATAAAAAAGAAAACATTTAACTGGGGCTGCTTATATGTTCAGAGGTTCTGTCCGTGGCAGGAAGCACGGCAGCACGCAGGCATATATGCTGCTGGAGAAGGAGCCAAGAATTCTACATCTGGATTAGCATGCAGCAGAGAGAGAGAGAGAGAGAGAGAGAGAGAGAGAGAGAGAGAGAGAGAGAGAGAGAGAGAGAGACTGGGCCTGGCGGCTTGTGGTTCTGACACCTCAGACCCACTCCCAGTGACACACTTCCTCCAGCATCTACTCCAATGGAGCCACACCTCCCAGTAGAGCCACTCCCTATGGGCCTTTGGGGGCCATTTTCATTCGGACCACAGGAGGGTTTGGTTTTGCATTCTTACTGTGATTGCTCTTTGCTCTTGCTAGCCTGGAATTTGCCTCCTAGATCAAGCTGACCTTGAATTTGCAATGACCCTCCTGCCTCTGTGCCTGTCTCAAGTGCTGGGTGCTTACAATGGAGGGAAAGAGGGCACTGGGTAGTAATTTTGGATAGTGGTAGTTTGTTGGAGACTAGGATTATATATATATATATTTTTAAATACTTATTTATTATGTATACAATATTCTGTCTGTGTGTATGCCTGCAGGCCAGAAGAGGGCATCAGACCTCATTACAGATGGTTGTGAGCCACCATGTGGTTGCCTGGAATTGAACTCAGGACCTTTGGAAGAGCCGGCAATGCTCTTAACCACTGAGCCATCTCTCCAGCCCCCTAGGATTATATTTTAATTAAAAATTTTAGACTTATTTAAATGCTTTGCTCACATGCATGTCTTTATATGTACCACCTGCATGCCTGGTGCCTGTGGAAGTCCAAAGTGGTTATAGGATGACCCTGAACTGGAGCTGCAATGTGGGTGCTAGGAATTGAACCCAGGTCCTCTGCAAGAGTAACAAGTGTTCTTTTTCTCAAAGCCATCTCTCCAGCCCTAATTTTTTTGTTTGTTTTTGTTTAAATTTATTTATTTTTATTTTATTATTTTATTTATATGTGCATTGATGTTTTGCCATGGATGTCAGATCCCCTGGAACTGGAATCATAGACAGTGGTGACCTGCCATGTGGGTGCTGGGAATTGAACCCAGGTCCTCTGAAAGAGCAGTCAATGCTCTTAACCACTAAGCCATCTCTAATTATGAGTTATTTTTAATTATGAGTGTGTGTGTGTCAGGTGGATATGAGCGCAGGAAACCTCAGAGGATGGAAGAGGGCATTAGATTTCTTGGAGCTGGAATTACAGACCTATATGAACCATCTGGTTTGGGCACTGAGATCTGAATTTCATTGTCCATGATTAAGCAGCAAATGGTTTTAACTGCTGAGCCACCGTTCTTGGCTTCGGTTATCCCTCTTCTGCCTCTGGGTGTAGAAGGTAGAAAGTTGAGATTAAGGCCATGTGTCCACCAGCTTGTTTGCTTGTTTTGTTTTTTTATTTTTGTTTGTTTGCTTGTTTTGTTTTCAAGACAGGGTTTCTCTGTATAGCCCTGGCTGTCCTGGAACCCAGAGATCTGCCTGCCTCTGCCTCCTGAGTGCTGGGACTACAGTGTGCACCATCACACCCAGCTCTGTGGGCTCACATTCTAATTGGGAGGACAGGAAGCAGTGTAGTAGGAATAAGGCTACAAAGGCCAGTGCCTCAGGCTGGCGGGGAGGCCTGCTGCAAGGAGGTGGTGTCTGAGCAGGGGCCCGAAGGAGCCTGTCTTTACTCTGTGACTCTTACACTTAGCTTGACACTCATGGACGTTGGATGGACCAGAGGCAGGGATGGTCGGCTATGATGCCAAAGCAGACGCCAGGAGTAACTCCAAGCTGGAGGTGGCAGTGGCAGGATCGGTGTCTGGATTTGTCACTCGTGCCCTGATCAGCCCTTTGGACGTCATCAAGATCCGCTTCCAGGTGCCCTTTCCCCTCTTTTCCATGTGATAGGCTAGGGAACTCTCCCAATGGCAGGTCCTAAACCTCGGAAGTTCCTCAAGGTGAAGAAGGGTTTCATTTCCTTTTGTTCCCCCCCCCCCCGCCCCATCACCTACCCCTCCCCCACCATCCTGACCTTTTACACTTTAATCCCTAGCTTCAGATTGAACGCCTGTGTCCGAGTGACCCCAACGCCAAATACCATGGAATCTTCCAGGCGGTCAAGCAGATTCTTCAGGAGGAGGGCCTAGCGGCATTCTGGAAAGGACATGTTCCTGCCCAGATTCTGTCTGTAGCCTACGGAGCAGTCCAAGTAGGTACCGGGGAACTCGGTCAAGTCCCTGGGGTCACATTGCTCCATGGAGCAGCAAAAGGGTGAGGAGAGGCAAGTAAGGGCATTGCCTTGGTGGCAGTCCCCACTCTGCCCTGTTGCCTGCTTGGGCACCGTGCTCTGACCACGTGAGGACATCATCAGTTAGCCACGCCTTAGTCCTTCCCTCCCCACAGCCTGTTCTCTTCCCCTCTCCTGGCCCTGTCCCAGGTGATTCTGAGGAGGACTCTTCGTATACCCTCCATTTTTCTTTTGAAATTTCAAATTACGTTTAGTTTATTTCTTCAGAGAAAAAAAGATATCTTTCCAGGGCTGGAAAGATAGCTCAGCCGTTAAGAGGACTGACTGTTCTTCCAGGTGGACCCCGGTGCAGTTCCCGGCACCCACATGGCATCTCACAGCTGTCTGTAACTCCAGTTCCAGGGGACTGGACGTCCTCATGCAGGCAAAACACCGATGCACATAGATAAAAAATAATAATAGAAGTATAATGATTATTTTTAAAAATAAAAATTAAGAAAAAGAAATAAACGGGGAGGGAGGGAAGATGAGCTTGCTACACAATTCCTGCCAAGGTGTCAAGGTCAGGGACAATCTGCAGGCCTCGGTTTTCTCTTCTGCCATGTGGGTCCTGGGGTTCGCTGGGGATTTGTTTCTTGTTTGTTTGTTTGTGTTTTTAGAGGCAGATTCTCCCTATGTAGCCCTGTCCTGGAACTCTCTGATAGAACAGGCTCGCCTAGAACTCAACAGAGACCTATCTGCTTCTGCCTCCCAAGTTCTGGCATTAATGTCATGTGGCACTATGCCTAACCAGGGTCCAGGGTTCAAACTCAGGTCCTCAGGCTTGGCTGCAAGCACCTTTACCCACTGAGTCACCCATTTTCGGAAGTAGCACCTTCACCAGGGGGCTTCAGTTGTGTCTCTCTGGCGCGTGAGAGGAACGTAGAGCAGGGGCCATCGGTTGCAGCAGAGCTGCCGGGACCTGGTGACTGTCCATGATGGCTGAACACTAACACACGGGCTTCTCACTTCCCAGCATTCCTTGCTTTAGCTGAGTGCCGGCTTACGTTATAGTCACAGTGTACATAGTAAGGTTTGGCAGGAGTGACGCTGTCTCATCCCTCTAGAGTGCATACCGAGGGCCCCGCCCCTCACAGTCATCTGTGTGGTAGATCCTGTTGTCTTTCTGATTCTACAGAGCAGAAAGCTGTGGCTGAGAACGCCCATGTGGTTAGTCGGCTGATGACATTGGTGGGGAAGTGGCAGAGGGGCAGCCAGTGTAGTGGGAGAGCACGGAGCGCTACCTTAGCAAGCTTGTGCACGAGAAACTTTCATTCCCGCAGAGCACAAAGAAATAAATACATGAATAAATTACAAGAGGGAGTGGCAAGGCAGGATCCTCCTCTCGGAGCCAGTGTCAGCGCGGTCCCCGCCTGCCCTTCTGACCCTCTCACCCTCTGTGCAAGCCCAGCACTTACAGGCTGGCATGGCTGTGGTGCCCCAGGTTCTTACTGATACACAGCTGGACAGTGCACCATACAGAGGAAGTGTAGCGACACTGTGGAGTCGGGCAGTCTGGCTGGCTGGGGGGACGGGGCGGGCCAAGGGTGTGAGGGACGTGTTCTCAACAGAGTGACTCCTCTGTGGCTGGGGTCCCCTGCCGCAGATCACATAATGGCTCGCTTTTCCTAGGTCGCAGGAAAGCAGGTGAATGAGTGGAGCTTCCTGCGTCTTCTGAGCCTGGCATGATGCGCACCTGTAACACCAGCACTCGGGGGTCCAGGCCATCGTGGTCTGTATAGCAAGTTCCAGGCTAGCCAGGCCTCCATAGTGAGACACAGCTCAGAAAGTAATAAATCACACTGTAACAAAACAAACAGTTCTCTATGTTTTCTCTCTGAGTTTGTATGTGCAGTTGTTCATCTGTGGTTTGTGTATGCATGTGTATACATGTAGGCCAGAGATGTCTTCTTCAGTCACTCTCCACCGTATTTGAGACAAGAGGGTCGCTCCGGAAACCTGGAGTATGGAACTTCTCTCTCCATCCCTGAAAACCCCTAGTTCTGGGATCACAGGCATGCACTGTTGCACCCTGCTTTTATGTGGGTGCTGGAGCTCAGACTCAGGTCCTGTGCTTGCACAGAAACACTTAACCAACAAAGCTATTTCCCTAGCACCTTATTTTATTTTATTTTTAAAGATGTATTTATTGTGTATACAGTATTCTGCCTGCAAGCATGCCTTCAGGCCAGAAGAGGGCACCAGATCTCATTACAGATGGTTGTGAGCCACCATGTGGTTGCTGGGACTTGAACTCAGGACCTTTAGAAGAGTAGGCAGTGCTCTTAACCACTGAGCCACCTCTCCAGCCCTATTTTATTTTTTTTTAAGATTTATTTATTATGTATATAGTGTTCTGCATGTCTGCCTGTAGGCCAGAAGAGGGCACCAGATCTCATTACAGATGGTTGTGAGCCACCATGTGGTTGCTGGGAACTGAACTCAGGACCTCTAGAGAACAGCCAGTGCTCTTAACCTCTGAATCATCCCTCCAGGCCCCCCTCCCCCAGGGTCTTGTGCTAGGCAAGTGATCCCCAAGTGACCTGCTTAGCCTGTCCATATCCTTTCTTCTTTATGGAGATTTTTAAGTTATGTGTATGTGCACATCCGTGCTGGTGCTTCCGGAGGCATCAGATCCCCCGGAGCTGAAGTTACAGGTAGTGAGAGTTGCCAGATGTAGGAACTGGGATCGGAATTCTGCAGGAGCCGTACACATCTGCTCTCTTAAGTACTGAGCCATCTTCCCAGCCCCCTTTCTTAACTCTTTGGATACTGAGTGCCGTGTTTCTTGTCCTAGGGACCGTCTCCTCAGCTTGTCCTCAGTGACTTTCCACTTGCTTTTGCAGTTCCTGTCATTTGAGGAGCTGACTGAACTGCTGTACAGAATCAACTTGTATGAAACGCACGAATTCTCCGCACACTTTATATGCGGCGGCCTGTCTGCTGGCGCAGCCACCCTCGCCGTGCACCCTGTGGACGTCCTGCGCACCCGCCTCGCAGCTCAGGGGGAGCCCAAGGTGAGCAGTCGGGGCCAGACAAGTGGAGCCTGGAGGAGGTGGCAGCACAGGAGTTGGGGCTCTGGTCCCTTCGGGAAGCAAAGCTGGGGCACCTCTCCTTCTCAACACAACAGCCAGTTTGTAAGGCTTGTCAGTAATCTGCACTCCGCAAGGCGTTTTGCATCCATGTCTCCCAATAGCTCAGAGACTTCCTGGGGAGACTGAGCTCACGGGGGCAAAACAGAACAAATAGGTATCCAGCAGTAGGCTGAATGGAGGCAGGCATCTGGGGACTTGGGACTCAGGAACTTTTGGCCATAACATCCTGAGGGCTTCCTCAAGGAATGTGTTGAAGGAGCTGGCCTAGGTGGGTCAATCTCAAGGAAGGACTCCCTGAGAGCGGTGAACCAAGCCTGTGTCTTCCTGTGGTGATGAAAGCCACTTAAGGGAGAACGGGCTTACCTTGGCTCACAGTCCAAGGGTGCTGTCCGTCGTGGTGGAGAACCCTGTGGGCAGGGGCTCGAGGCGGCTGGTCACATGGCATCTGTCGTCAGGCCGTGGAAGCATTTTCTCAGTTGAGGTTCCCTCCTGCAGATCAGATAGCTCTAGTTTGTGTGTCAAGTAGGCACAAGATCAACCAGCACAGTATCCATACACACAAAATTAAAGATGTAAAAATTCTTTTAGAAATATTAATATGTCTCCGGGCGGTGGTGGCGCACGCCTTTAATCCCAGCACTCGGGAGGCAGAGGCAGGCGCATCTCTGTGAGTTCGAGGCCAGCCTGGGTCTACAGAGCTAGTTCCAGGACAGGCTCCAAAGCCACAGAGAAACCACCCTGTCTCAAAAAACCAAAAAAAAGAAAAAAAGAAATCTCAATATGTCAATATATGTGTGTCTCTATCCATCCTTACAGCCACTTTGGTTGGGACAGGAAGTTTTGTGTAGGAACATTTAGGTTTTGGTTTTGCCTGGCCTCTGTGTTCTCGGGGTGGAGACCCTGCTTGGAAACATTCTGATGATATTTTGGTCACGAAGAGCAATGTCCCATAGGAATAGTGCAGAAGACAAATGGGGCAGAAGAGCCAGATGTGTGTGATCATTTCTTGAAAAATTGGAGGTTGGGGTGACTGTCCTGGTGGAGAAACAGGATGAGGGTTGAGTCAGTCTCAGCAGTGGGGTGGCTCCTTGGCTAGAGGGAAGGTGGCCGATGACAACCAGCTTTTCCGGGTGCTAGTTCTGGGCTTGCCTGCTCTTGGTCCCTGTAGAGCCGAGAAGCACAGAATCACTCACACAGGAGGCCCTAAGCTGAAACTAAGCTGTTTGCCTCACCTCCCAAAAGAGCAGTGACTGCAGAAGTCTCTGACAGGCCCGTTTCCTTGACATGCACTGGAACCTGCTTACAGTAACCTGATGCAAGTCTGTGCGGCATTTTCTGTTGTTCTTCAGCCTGCTCCCCACCTTCCTGGGAAGGAACTTTGAAATGAACCATCCACTCTTTGTGTTGTTGTTTGCCATTTCCTTGGGAGACCTGGGCAGGGTTTTTGTTCTTGCAAGTGCCTTTCCCTTGAGGGTGCCCAGTGGTCTGCAGAGTTCAGGTGGCTCCCTTGCGGTCCACAGGATGCCGCTGGGATGTGTATGAGTGTTTTGCCTGCGTGTATCTGTACTACATGTGTGCAGTGCCCACATGCCCAGAAGAGGGCGTGGGATCCTCTGGAACTCCTGCCATGTGGGTGCTGGGAACCGAACCTGGGTCCTCTGCAAGAGCAGAAAGTAGGGCTGGAGAGATGGCTCAGAGGTTAGGATCACTGGCTGCTCTTCCAGAGGTCCTGAGTTCAATTCCCAGCAACCACATGGTGGCTCACATCCATCTTTAATGAGATCTGGCGCCCTCTTCTGCCCCTCATGCATACATGCAGGCAGAACACTAGACATAATAAAAAAATCTTTAAAAAAAAAAAAAAAAGCAGAAAGTACTCCATTTGCTGGCATGGGTCCCTAGTCCCAGGACACATCCCTTCATATACTCATGAAGGAATACCAGCCATGGAAATTTCTAGGAAGGAAGTTGTCAGGAAGCTACATCCTTTTATTAGTTTGTTTGTTTTGGAGACAGGGTCTCCCTGTATTGCTCAAGCCGGCCTCTAGCTTTTTTCTTTTCTTTTCTTTTCTTTTCTTTTTTTTTTTTTTTTTGACACAAGGTCTTGTTATATAGCTTGATATGCAAACCAGGCTGGCCTTGAAAAGAGAGAGATAGATATGCCTGCTTCTGCACCAGCTATGCCCAGCTGGCCTCAAACTTTTTTTTTTTAAGATTTGTCTTTATGTATACAGGTATTTAGCCTACCTCTGTGCCTGTACACTGTGTACATGCAGGGCTAACGGAGGTCAAAAGAGGAGTTACAGACAGTTGTTAGCTTCTGTGGGTGCTGGGAACCAAACCTGGGCCTCTGGGAGAGCGGCCAGTGCTCTCCATCACTGAGCCATCTTCCCAGGCCCTGTCCTCACACTCTTGACTGTCCTGCCTCCGCACTATGATGTGCACCACCACACCCCACTGCCCTTTGGAAGTTCTGTTTTGTTTTGAGACGGGGTCATATTCAGCCCAGGCTGGCCTTGAACTCCTGATCCTCCTGCCTCCACCTGTCAAGTGCTGGGATTACAGTGTGTGTGCCTCCACACCCATCCCCCACTTACTTTATCCTTAGTTTTCCTAGACTGAAGAGAAAAAGGTAACACTCCTGGCAGCTGGGTCTTAGATAAGAAACAGATGCGTTTGGACTGAAACCACCTCACCTAGCTCACCCAGTGTGCATGTCCGTACGCAGATCTATAACACCCTCCGAGAGGCCGTGTCGACCATGTACAGGACTGAGGGCCTCTCAGTCTTCTACAAAGGCTTGGCTCCCACCGTGATCGCCATCTTCCCCTATGCGGGCCTGCAGTTCTCCTGCTACCGATCCTTGAAGCATGCCTACGACTGGGTCATACCGCCAGACGGAAAGCAGACAGGTGAGGTGCCCCCCACCCTGGCCTAGCCTGGGCCACAGCTTCTGTGAGCGGTAAAGTGCATCGTCCCGTCCGTCCGGCGTCCCCCCACTCCTCCCCCCCCCCCCCGCCCTGCCTGGGCCACAGCTTCTGTGAGCAGTAAGGTGTGTCCCCCCCACCCTGGCCTAACCTGGGCCACAGCTTCTGTAAGTGATGAGATGCCCCCAGGCTAGCCTGGGCCACAGCTTCTGTGAGCAGTGAGATGACCCTGGCCTAGCCTGGACCACAGCTTCCGTGAGCCTTGAAGACAATGGCTTTCCTGCCCAGAGCACCTGGCTCTGTGGTATAGCTAGCAGAACAAGCAAAGTCTTGCACTTTGGAGGGCACTTCCTTCTGGCTCTTTTTTTTTTTTTAAAGATTTTATTTATTTATTTTGTATACAACATTCCTTCCATGTATGCTTGCATGCTGGAAGAGGGCACCAGATCTCATTATAGATGGCTGTGAGCCACCATGTGGTTGCTGGGAATTGAACTCAGGACCTCTGGAAGAGCAGGCAATGCTCTTAACCTCTGAGCCATCTCTCCAGCCCCTTCTTTCTGACTCTTACACACTCACCCCTGCACTTCCGGGAGCAATTGCACTTTTATTTATTTAACTTTTGTGGTTTCCATTGTTTGTGGGGAAGAGGGACTCACGGGCTCTGCCCCCGGTGACTGCTCAGAGGGCCCGGCGATCCAGCTGGTTCACGTCCCTGCTGTCAGTCCTGCATCAGTGGCTGTGCCCGCCGCTAGCAATGGTCAGGTTCCCTCTCAAGAAGCAAGAATGCTTGTGGGGCTCGGGTTTGTGGTGGAGTATTAAGTCTGATGACTTTTTTTCGTTTTGGTTTTGGTTTTTTTGAGACAGGGTTTCTCTGTGTAACAATTAGCTCTGATCATCCTAGAACTTGCTCTGTAGACCAGCTGGCCTCAAACTCAGAGATTTGCCTGGTTTTGCCTTCTGAGTGCTGGGATTAAAGACATGCACCACCACTGCCCAGCTCTGATATTTTTATTTCATATATTTTTAAAGATTTTTAAATTTTTAATTACTTTATGTATGTCTGTGTACCATGTGTGTGCCTGGTGCCCTTGGAGACAGGAAGGTTATTGGATCCCCAGGAACTGGAGTTACCGGCAGCTGTGAGCCATCATGAGGTCCTGGGAATAGAATCCAGGTTCCTCTAGAAAAGCAGCCAGCGGCCTTAACTGCCGCGCCATCTCTCCCGCTCTGGTTTAACTTATGTGTCTGCATGTGTGTTTGCCATCTGTGTTTGCTGTGTGTGTGTGTAAGGGTACACAAGGGGGCCAAAAGATTCCCTGGAGTTGTAGTTCCAAGCAATTGTGAGTTGCTGATGTGGGTGCTGGGAACAGAACTTGGTTTTTCTGGAGGAGCAGCAAGTGCTTTACAACACGGAATTCTTCTCCAGTCCCCTGTCCCTGTCATGTCATCTACCTTCAATTGCGTCTCTCCCGTCTGTAGGAGTTCCTTCTGTATTTGTATTGCTTTCATTGGTTAAATAAAGAGACTGCCTTGGCCTTTTGATAGGGCAGCCCTTAGGTGGGCGGAGTAGACAGAACAGAATGCTGGAGAGAAGGGAAGTGTGACAAACGGCCCCATGTTTCTCCGGCCCCAGATGGACACTGGTTAGACTCATGCTGGTAAGCCACATCCTAGTGGAGATACACAGATTACTAGATATGGGTTAGTTTAAGATGTGAGAGTTAGCCAAGAAGAGGCTAGAGCATATGGGCCAGGCAGTGTTTAAATAAATACAGTTTCTGTGTAATTATTTCGGCTGCTGGGAGCCGGGCAGAAGGACGCAGCCCGCTCCTCCTCATGTAACACCCATCCCCTGTCCCCATCATGTCATCTACCTTCAATTGCGTCTCTCTTGTCCCCTGTCCCCGTCATCTACCTTCAATTGAGTATCTCCTGTTCCCTGTCCCCGTCATCTACCTTCAATTGCGTCTCTCCTGTCCCCTGTTCCCGTCATCTACCTTCAATTGTGTCTCTCCCGTCCCCTGTCCCTGTCATCTACCTTCAATTGCGTCTCTGCCATCCCCTGTCCCCCGTCATCTACCTTCAGTTGCATTTTTCTCACCCTTCTCTTCAAAATGGTGTCTCTGGTTCAGGGAACCTTAAAAACCTGCTTTGTGGCTGTGGATCTGGAGTCATCAGCAAGACCCTTACATACCCCCTGGACCTCTTCAAGAAGCGGCTGCAGGTGGGAGGCTTTGAGCATGCCCGATCTGCCTTTGGCCAGGTAAGTCATCCTGTGCAGAGCGCTCAAGTCCTTGCGTTTATTGGACAGTGAGGGAACCAGCAGTGACCCCTGTCCCGCTTCATGTTCTGTAGATTTTTTTTTCTTTCTTTTTTTTTTTTTTTGTTTTTCGAGACCGAGTTTCTCTGTAGTTTTTTTTTTTTGGAGCCTGTCCTGGAACTCACCACCACCTCCCCGCTAAAAAATGAGTGCACTTTTTTTGTTTGTTTATTTGTTTTTGTTTTTTGAGACAGGGTTTCTCTGTAGTTTTGGAGCCTGTCCTGGAACTAGCTCTTGTAGACCAGGCTGGCCTCGAACTCACAGAGATCTGCCTGCTTCTGCCTCCCAAGTGCTGGGATTAAAGGCGTGCGCCACCACCACCTGGCTCTCTTTCTTTCTTTCCTTCCTTCCTTCCTTCTTTCTTTCTTTTTTTTTTTTTTTTTTAGCAGAAGCCTGGGTCCTCTGAACGGAGACTCTGGTGTGGGTTTTCACAAGATGGTCGGTGAATTTCTGATAAGGAGACTTGATAAACACAGTCTCTTTCCAGAGGTTGGGGGTCAGATAGCTGTAGGTCTTGGAGATGGCATCAAAGGCGGCCTTGGCAAAGATGCCCTGGGTGGCAGTGCAGCCCCTGGTTGATGTGCAGCAGTCATCAATACCAGCCATCAACAATAGCTTCTTGGCACAGGTGCAGAGATGATGCCAGTGCCTCTGGGGGCAGGGATGAGATGCACCAACACAGAGCCACAGCGGCCTGTCACTTTGCACGGAAGAGTGTGAGGCCTGCCAATCTTGTTCCCCCAGTAGCTTCTCTGCACAGGGACAGTGGAAAGCTTGGCAGTGGCTGCCTCTGAGGAGCACTTAACACCAACATGACCATTGTAGTCTCCAATAGCGACAAAAGCCTTGAACCTGGTCCGCTGGCCAGCCTGAGTCTGCTTCTGCACTGGCATGACCTTTAGATCCTCGTCCTTTAGGGATGCACCAGGAAAAAATCAATAATCTCGGGTTCTTTAACGGGCAGGAGAGCAGGGCACTGGTTGGGGAAGACCTAGCGATGGCCAGATTCAGACCTGCTGCCCCAGGGGAACAACGTGTAATGGGGTGAAGACCTCAGGATGGCCCACAACTATCACTGTATCCACCAGAACCACAGGCAGGTACCCCCTTACTAGGAAGGAGCTACTCCAGCTCAGTTAAGCCTGACCTAGCCCACATCCCCAAGAACGAAGAATTTCACTCTTGCTAATCCAGGGAGCAGTTACGGGAAGCTGTGCTATGCCAGGTGACCCCCGTTTTAATCACTGCTTCCTCCTCAACCTACATCTTCCTCTCCCCAGGTGCGGAGCTACAGGGGCCTCCTGGACCTCACCAAGCAGGTGCTACAAGATGAAGGCACCCAGGGCTTCTTCAAGGGCCTGTCCCCCAGCCTGCTGAAGGCTGCCCTGTCCACGGGCTTCATGTTCTTCTGGTATGAGCTCTTCTGTAACCTCTTCCACTGCATACGGAGAGAAGACAGATAGCCGGGAGAGCGGGAGGTGCCCCCCCAACAAGACCTGTTCTGTGAGCTGCGAGAGCGGGAGGCGCCCCCCCAATAAGAGCTCATTCTCAGCGATGCCTGTTGCCTGCTTGGCCTTCCAGGCTGGCTGCCCTGCGCAGGAAGTCACCCACAGCTGATGGCAGAAGGGCAGGACCTTTTCCGGAAAGAGCAGAGAAGGGAGCCGGTGGGCTGTAGAAGCAAGGCCCCGAGAAGGAGCCTGGTACTGGTTCTCCTCTGTCCAGCCCTAAGGGAATCCGCCATCCTCTGCTTTGTAGTCCTGTTTTGGGGGAAAAGTCTCTCAGTCCTGGTAAGAGCATGGCTTGAGTACAGAGGGATAGGACTGGGCTCTTTGTAGAAGTCTAAGCCCCACAGCTTGGTCTGTTTCTCCTACCAACTTATTTAATAGACATTAAAGCAAAAGGCACATTCCATATGTCCCTCGAGGCTGATGGGAGGGGCTCTCTGCTGTCCCTGCAGCTGCAGCCCTGAGGCAGCCATGCCCTTCAACGTAAGGGGTGCACCCTACCACGTGGGGGAGTTTCTGAAACCCCAGTTCCAGACCTTTGTGCCTGTGAGGCTCCAGGACTGAAGAGGAAGGACACTGGGACAAAACTAGCTTCTAGGCAGAAGGCAGCAAGTAAAGGGGACATGCTGAGCGACAGGAATGGGCAAGTGCTGGCCCTGACCCTCAGCCTTGTCAGTGGCTCCCCTTCACTGGGTGCTGGGTCAGCTCTGCTGGGGTGCAGAGTCCTCAGGCCAGGTGGCATCATTAGCGCAGGGTGCTGCCCTTCAGCTCAGCATGAGTGTTGCACATGTGAGTCCTCTCATCCCCAAAGGGCCCAGCCACAAAGCAGTCCAGTGATGGGGACGGCCAACAGCCTAGGGGGCATGGTTGGTACCTGTTAGCGGAACCAGAGCTCCAGACAGATGTATCTATATGAAGAGGGAAAACTTTTGACAGGGGCACAAAAGAAGAAATAAACAATGACCATCTTATCCAAGCTCCTGCCTGTCAGTGAGTCTGGCAGAGGGAAGGGAGGAGAGATCCCTTGACTGTGGGATTCCAGCCCCTGGAATAACAGATTGTAATGGCCCTGTTCATGGAAGCTGGGAATTCTGCCCAGCATCAGCCTCGGTCCCCTCCTCTGCAGTCCCATTAAGCCCCTCCCTTAGCGGCAGAACCTTCTCTGACCTTGGCTGTGGATTCTCAAGGTCCAGGCTGCTCTTGGGAGGGTTTCTGAGGTGGGTGGGCTCCTGGCTTCCTGGGCTTGGGGCTGCAGAAGTGTTGTGTGATCCTCTTCCTGGAGAAATGTGAATGGATGTCTACTCCAGAAAAGGATGACAGACCAATGTGAAGATGCCACCTATCTACAGGTTTCCATGGCTACCATGAAACACCAGGACCAGAAAGCTGGTTGGGGAGGAGAGGGTTTATTTGGTTTACACTTCCATATCACTGTTCATCACTTAAGGAAGTCAGGCCAGGAACTCAAGCAGGACAGGAGCCTGGAGGCAGGAGCTGATGCAGAGGCCACGGAGGATGCTGCTTGCTAGCTTGCTCTCTGTGGCTTGCTCAGCCTGCTTTCTCATAGAACCCAGGACCACCAGCTCAGGGGTAGCACCACCCACAAAGGGCTGGACCCTCTCCCATCAGTCACTAAGAAAATGTTCTCCAGGCTTGCCCACAAGCCTGATCCTATGGAGGCATTTTCTTAATTGAGGTTCCTGCTTCCCACATGGCTTTAGTTTGGTATAAAACTATTTAGCGCACAGGGCTGGAGAGATGGCTCAGCGGTTAAGGGCACTGGCTGCTCTTTCAGAGGACCCAGGTTCAATTCCTAGTACCCACATGGTGGCTCAGAACTGTCTGATCCAGCAGCTCAAAGTGATTTGACACCCTCATATAGATAAATGCAGGCAAAACACCAATGCACATTAAATAAATAATTACAAAAAAACCCCAAAAACTCCACCACACTACCAAAGTTTGCTGAACCAAACAATGAGGTTGATAGCTCTTGAAAGCTGGAAATTTGGAGCACACCCAACAGCCCGTAGGTAGCCCAAGAGATTGAAGACTCCACCAGGCAGCTCAGTTGGTGGAGCCTCCTGACCGGTCCTACCAGACAGCTCATTTCATCGTTGCTTCTTCCACACAGCTGTGCTGACCGGAGCCTTTCTCAGGCAGCTTGGCTGCACCTCAGCAGTCCTCATTGCTTCTGTAGCGAGGGGCTTCCAGGAGTCCTTGGGTTTGTTCGCTTCCCTAGAACATCTGGTATCTTTTTTTTCTTTCTGATTTTTCGAGGCAGAGTTTGTTTCTTCTCTTAGATGTCCCATCTTAACCTGGAGGCTTTAAGAGTCGGCTTCTGGATGTTTTAGTTTGCTTTTTTATGAAGTAAATTCCATGCTCCTCCGGAGTTCTCTTTTGTACCTATTACCATGAGTGTGTGACAACTCTTAAAACAGGCGCGAGCATTGGCTCCTGATCTCCTGTGGGGTATGGTGCTCCCCGATTCCCCCCAGGAAAGACCCAGGGCCCTTTCTCTCGGACTGTCCCTTTGGCTTAAAACTTGTTTTGCACGGGTGGCAGGAGAGGGAGTTGCCAGGGTGTGCACCAGCCCATACACAATTTAACCAGCCTAACCCCAGATGACGGTGCTGAGATCCTCTGCGATTGACCCGCCCCTTCTCCCGGGCAGGCCACGCCTCCCCGAGGCTCCTCCCACGCCGCACGGCCAGGGAGTCTCCGACCCAGTTCACCTGAGCCCCGCAAGGGACATGGTGACCCTGGCTGGAGGTGCGAGCCGGCAAGACCGAGGGCTTCATGCGGAAGGGGGAGCAAGTCCGGCCGAGCGCTCGAGGGCCTCTGCGGTCAGAAACAAGGCGGAGGTGCGCCCGGTGAGGAGGGGACAGGGTCCGGTGAGCGCTCGGCGCAGCGGTGGCGGTGTCGCAGAAGTGGGGTGCGAATCTGTCTCGGCGCCAAGCAAGGGAGCGGCTCGGGGCGGCGGCGGGGTACGGAGGCGAGGGCGGGCCTTGGCCGGCAGGGGGCGCGGGCGAGCAGCTCAGGCTCAATGCGAGATGAGCTCAGCTTCCGCGCGGTACCACGCTGGGCGCGCGCTGCGCAGCCCCGAAGACGCGGGCGCCCTCCCACGCAGGCTAGTGCGAGCCCAACGGCTGCAGGGGTGGGTTTGGTAGGCTGGAAAGGACTGGCAGACACTGGGGAGAAGGGCTCGAAACCCTGCTGGTGTCAGGATCCGCTGCTTGGACAACGCCGGCAAAGGAACTGCGCCAGAATTCTCCATGCTGGATAATTTGGGCGAGTCTGATATTTACTTCTCCACAACCCAGTTCAGAATATGCTCCCCGAAACTTATCCTGATACTAATAACCCAGACCCTGCCGCGACCGTAGGTGAATTTCCGCTTCATTTCTCATATGTAATCACAGAAGAAGCCTGGGTTTCCTTAGGTTGAACTGCAGGTGCCCACTTGATGCTCAAAGTCTCCACCAGAAGCCAAGTTTGGTGGGCTCGCAGCCAACCACTGAAGGCGACAGAAAGTCCAGCTACAGCTGTCCCAAGCCCTGGCCTGCCCCGACCCAGTACCTACAGGACTAGAATCCGGAGCGCTGCGATTCTCACTTGAAGCCTCTTCGGCCTTTGCTTCTCAGGTGCTGTCATTAGTTTCAGGCCAGTGAAAAGCTGCTGGGGCTACACCGTCATGGGAGAGACCAGTAGAGATGAGTATAAAATCCAGTCTTTTGACGCAGAAACCCAGCAGCTGCTGAAGATGGCACTCAAAGGTGAGCCTACCAGCCCTTCTGTTTGGGCAAGAGCTGCAGAGGGGCTAAGTCCCAGAGCCAGGCAAATGCCCCGCCTTCCCGTGGCTCCCTGAGAGGAAGTCACAACCTAACTCTTGGACTGGAAGACGGCTACACCTAGGCCATTATTTTTGAGAATGAATCACGGAGTCCTACGATCATAAAGCCTTTAAGTGCCCAAGAAAGAGAACACAGGCTTCGGTTTAAAGCCTCCGCGTTTAATGCAGTCAGCTCTCAGCTCCCTTAAATGTTCAGAGCTGCCTGATTCGGGACTGAGGTTGGGGAGTTAGCTTGCTGGAACAGATATGTCATTGCTATTGCCTGGCCCGTGCCCTTCCATGGTAACCTCAGGACAGAAGTGTGACTTAACATTCCATTGGGGAAGTCTCGGCACAGACAGAGCTCATGTCTGGGGCCTCTGTGTTTTGAGAATTCTTGGAGCCATGTGGTGGTGCACTACTGTAATCCAAGCAGATTACAGAGGTAGGCGGATTAAGAACAAGTTTAAGGCCAACCTGCTCTACATAGAGAGTGCCTGGGGGAGGGGAAAGAGCCCAACAGTTTAGAGCACCAGTTGCAAACCAGGTTTGGTGCACACCTTTCATCCCAGCACTGGGGAGGCAGAGGCAGAGGCAGGGGAT
Source organism: Ondatra zibethicus (assembly GCA_004026605.1). Classification (NCBI taxonomy): domain Eukaryota; kingdom Metazoa; phylum Chordata; class Mammalia; order Rodentia; family Cricetidae; genus Ondatra; species Ondatra zibethicus. The sequence goes on along the minus strand of PVIU01005386.1, from coordinate 26,982 downwards.
CTCTGTGCGTTCCAGTCTGGTGTGATTAGCTATATAGTGAATTCCAAGATAGCCAGGGCTACATAGTGTGACCCAGTCACACATGGAAAAAAAACAAATAAACCTCAAAATATAAAGAGCATTTCCAGAGGACCCGGAGTGGCTCACGGTCATTGTTAACTGAGTTCCCAGGATCCGATGCCAGTACCAGGCAAATAGTAGTATGCATATGCATGCAGATAAAATATTCGTACATATAAAATTAATGAACCTAAAAATTTACTTGGTGAGCTATAGGCTAGCCAGTGCTATTAAATAGCAAAGTTAGGCTGTCTCAAAAGACCAAAAAAAAAAAAAAAAAAAAAAGGTTGTAGACATCTTGGCTTTCAGTATACATTCTTCAGTCTACTGCCAAAAAATAAAACATGGATCCAAGAAAGTACATGTGTACTTTGGTCTCTTCCAGCCTCATAATCCTATATTTATTTGTTTGTTTGTTATTTGGCAAGCATCTCTCAGTGTAGCCCTGGCTGGCTTACAGCTCACTATATAGACCAGGCTGGCCTCAAACTCAAGTCGGCATGCCTCTGCCTCCCAAGTGCTGTGATTAAAGGTTGAGAGCCACATGTGGCAGTATATAATTAAAAAACTTGGTTTGAATTTAGTTTGTGGGTACTACTTGTCTGGATGTGCACCACGCATGTGCAGTGCCTGTGGATGCAAGAGGGCATCAGATCCTCTGGAACTGGAGTTGCAGGCAGCTATGGACAGCCCAGTGTGGGGGCTGGGAAGTGAACCTGGGTCCTCTGCAAAGGCAAGAGCTCTTAACCACCGAGACCCGCTTCAACTCCCCATTTCATGCTTGCGCAACCAGGGTCCTGACAGGGTCCTGACAGAGCTGCCGTAGGCATGGTTACAAATGCCTTCTTGGAGGCTGCTTTTCTATTGGTTTGGCTGCTTTGTGTCCGACCTTTGGTTTCACACATATTAGGTTGGCAGAGCGCTTGATCCCCAAATTACAGCCTTGACATCCCCAACTTTGATTTTTTTTTCTCTAGACAGGATCTCACTATGTAGCTCTGGCTGACCTGGAACTTGCTATGTAGACAGGCTGGCCTGTCTCTGCCTCTCAACTCCTAGGATTACAGGAGTGCACCACTCAACCCAGCTTTCTTTTTTTGAGACAGGGTCCCATGTAGCCCAGGCTGTCCTAGAACTCTGTATGTAGCCAAGGGTAACCCTTACCTCTTTGATCCTCCTTGTTTCTGTCTACTGAGTGCCATCTGGATGGTTTTCCCTTCATCTTTTAAGCATGTGATGGGGTGTTCTATTAGAAACATCTCAGGTCCTTGAGTGTTGTGGTACACGACTTTAATCCAGTCCTCAGGAAACAGAGGCAGGCAAATCTCTGTGGTCTCCATAGATTGTTCCAGGTCAGCCAAAGCTACATGTGAGACACTCTCTCAAAGAAAAAAAAAAACAAAACCTTCAGTCCTTAGCAGATGGAGGCAAATGTGACTAAGCAGGCAGCTCTAGACTCCGCTCCTGTCTCTACCCCAGATCCAGGCGCTGTGGACTTGGAGAAAGTGGCCAATGTGATTGTGGACCATTCTCTGCAGGACTGTGTGTTCAGCAAGGAAGCAGGACGGCTGTGCTACGCCATCATCCAGGTTGGGGGGGCTGGCAGAAAGGATGGCAGAGAGGGGGCCTTGAGGATGGCACCCCAGGATCAGGCACAGGCTGGCCAGCAGAAGACACAGGCATTTCTAGTCAAAGGCTAGGGCGGGTGGAGTGGCCAGTGCCCCGCTTACCACCCTCTCCTGGCTCACAGGCAGAGAGTAAACAAGCAGGCCAGAGTGTCTTCCGGCGTGGGCTCCTTGACCGGCTGCAGCGGGAGTATCAGGCCAGGGAGCAGCTGCGAGCTCGCTCCAGGCAGAGCTGGGTCTGCTATGTCACCTTTATCTGCAACATCTTTGACTACTTGAGGGTGAGGCAAGGGCAGTCACCCTGTGCAGCAGTGATGGCCTGTGTCTGGAGACCAAAGCTGGATTGCTCCCCGTGGTCACTAACGCTGCCTCTCTGCCCCTCTGACTTTCCCCACAGGTGAACAACATGCCCATGATGGCCCTGGTCAACCCTGTCTATGACTGTCTCTTCCAGCTGGCCCAGCCTGAGAGTCTGAGCAGGGAAGAGGAGGTGAGTGGCCAATGGACAAAAGGCTGTGGAGGGCATGCTGGCTTGGAGCCCAGCAGTCCCGCTCACGGAGGCCACTGCTCCTCGGCAAGTGCCTAGTAGGGGCACTTAAGGCCTGTAGCAATTACAGGGCAAATGACAGTGTCTGGAATTTACCCAGAACACACAGCAGCCAAGGCTACAACAGGCTCCCCAGGAGGGCGGCCAACCTATGCTAAGAATGGCAAGAGCTGTGGCCAGCTGTGGGCACGGATGGCCCAGAAACCAACTTTTTTTTTTTTTTTCCCCAAGACAGGGGTTCTCTGTAGCTTTGGAGCCTGTCTTAGAACCTGCTCTGTAGACCAGGCTGGTCTTGAACTCAGAGATGTACCTGCCTCTGCCTCTTGAGTGCTGGGATTAAAGAAGTGTGTGCCACCACCCAGTCAGAAACTAACTCAAGTCAGGCATTTGGGGGGAAGGAAGCCAGAGTAGGGTTAAGCAATAGCTTGGAGACAGGCCCAGGCCTGCATTCAGCCTGGTCAGTTCTGTGCAAGTCTTTGTGGTAAGATGTGGGTAATACCCCCTGGCGTCAGAATGAAGCAAGGAGACACTATAAAGGACAAAGCATGGTCCGCAGCAGGTGCGCCAGGCTGGCCCTCCCTCTGGCTGACCAGGCCTTCCACTGCCCCTGCAGGTGGACTGCCTGGTGCTACAGCTGCACCGGGTTGGGGAGCAGCTGGAGAAAATGAACGGGCAGCGCATGGATGAGCTCTTTGTCCTAATCCGGGATGGCTTCCTGCTGCCAATAGACCTTAGCTCCCTGGCCCGGCTGCTGCTGCTGGAGATCATCGAGTTCCGGGCGGCTGGCTGGAAGACCACTCCAGCTGCCCATAAGTATTACTATAGCGAGGTTTTAGACTGAGCTGGGCTCCACACCTTTCTATGACCCCCCTTTCGGCTGGCACCAGAATCCTTGCCTCTTAGACCCTGCCGGACTTTTTTCTGCTGTGGCTCTTCCCTTCCCTCTCTCTGGAGCTGGGGAGAAAACAGACCTGGTCCCCAGCTGGAGACTGCCCCGTCTTCCCTCTTCCTCCTAGTCAGCTTCCTTTCCCACCACTTCTGCCTGGGCCAGGCAGGGGAAGGCAAATTCTAACAACCACTGAACTGTGTAACCACTGGTGCGACACTACTACCTTGGTGCCTCAGTTTCCCCATCTGTAAAATGGGCTGCTGGTGGGATGCTCTGGGACATTAAGGGCAGCAGAGTACAAATGACATGAAGTGTTCTCTACGTTTTGTACAGAGACACTGTGGAGAGGCCTGCGTCTTCCCGTCCGTTTCCATCAGGGAGGGTTTCTAATAAATCTTTTCTGTAACCAAACTGTTTCCTTCTTTTTCCTAACGGCCAAAGGTATACCCCAGCTGGTTGGACCTGAGTTTCTTGGAAGAAATCTCTAAGGAGACATGTTGTGCCTCAGGGATGGGGTGGGGAACCAGTTTAGATTACTGGGCAGCACGTGCTCCTGAGTTCCTGAGTCTGTCAGGTATGGGAGAATCAAGAAGGGCTTCAGAGGGTGTAAGGCTGCATTACAAAGACCCTCTCCATCCTTAAGTTCCTTCCAGAACTTTCCAACAGGGCAGTAGCTCAAGTCGTTTCTTTCTAAATTACTTTAATTAGTAGTGGTATATGTATAGACATTTTCCCTGCACGTGTGTCTGCGTACCATGTGCATGCCTGGTGCCCAAAGCAGTCAGAAGGTGTCAAATCCTCTGGACTCAGAGTTAGAGAGCGTTAGTGAGCCTCTATGTGGGTGCTGGGAATCAAACCACGTCCTCTGGAAAGAGCAGCCAGTGCTCTTAGCCATTTCTCCAGCCCCTCAGTGGTTTCTTGTGGCAGTGTCCTGGACTTTGTCCATCGCCCCATTCTGCTACCACCAGCGGTAGTGGGCCAGGGCACGGTTGGCCTCTGCCATCTTATGCATATTGTGCTTCCGCTTGATCACGGGACCCCGGTTATGAAAAGCCTCCAGCAGCTCATCTGACAGCTTCTCTGGCATCAGCATCCGCCGTGGCTTGTTCTCTCGGCACTCTGTGATCATCCACTTCATGGCCAGGAAGCGGCGACGTCGGTCAGTTAGGGGTACAGGGACCTGGATGGGGAGCCAAGCTAAAGCTGAGCTGGGCCTGACCGTGTGAGGGCCACCACCTCCTAGAAGCTACCATGTACTCTCTCGAGTAGTCCTGGGATAGGACCTGAGGACAGAAACCTGTCTCTTCTCAGAAACATTCACTTTCCTTCCTAAGGAGAAGCTTTGCCAAGTCAACACCAGCACCAGCTGGGAAAGTCCTGCTACTCAAGGCAAAGTGGCTGCCTCAGACCAAGGGTGTGTAAAAATATGACCATTTTCTTGGCCCCATTGCATGCCATACACTAATGACAGCGAAAAAAAAAAATCCCCTAGTCTTTGGAGTTGCTAAATAAGGAAGAAGATACCCTAATGTGATAATATAACGAAATGCTGTGGCAGGGTGGCCAACTCAGCACATTACTGACCTTGTGTTGTAGGCACTGGCCTGTGAGCACAGTCCTTTACCAAGAGTTCATAGATAGCATAGGCTACACAGAATACTGGACAAAGGGGAGGGAGTTACCGAGCTACTTTGTTCTCTGTCTTTCCACCTTCTGCCTGTGGTTTTTACACTCTGGGCATCAGAGGAGCAGATCCTGACAGTGCCCAGGGGTTATTATACATGGCCCAACTCTGAACCCTCACTCCCCGCTCAGTTTCACACATGGGCTGCCCCTGCTTTACTGCCCACTCACCTGGTAGAAATGGCCCCCTTTGAGGATAGGCACCAACCCGATCACAGGCTCACAGTTTTTCAGGGCCTGGTGGAAGATCCTATAGGGGTTCCGTTCGATTGTGGCCTGCTCCTCTGCAGAGGCAGCGTGGTACTTCTCAAACTGCTTCCGCTTCACAGCTTCCAGGGTCTGCAAAGAGAAGGAAGAGGCTGCTAAGCTAGCAGCTGGGAGTGGTGCCGAAGGCCAGTGACTGCACTTGGGAGGTAGAGGCAGGAGGATCAAGAGTTCAAGGTTATCCTCAGGTATACAACATGGTCCAGGTTAGACTGTGCTCCACGAGACCCTCTTTCAAAAACAAAACAAAAAACTAAAGGGTTTAAGTGCCTACTGCTTTGCTAGACTGACCCAAAGAACCGGTGAGAATCCCACCCCACCCCAACCACATCCCACCCCTAACCAGGATTTCTCTGTGTAGCTCTGGCTGTCCTGGAACTCAGAGATCCGCCTGCCTTGTTTTGCCTCTGCCTCTTGCGTGCTGGACTCAAAGGCCTCTCCAACAGTGATGGGATACCTGTTGGGTGCTACCATTCCCTGCTCTCAGAAATTAATTTCAATGCCAGGTAGAGAAACCCCTCAGGCCCAGTTCAAAGGCAGAGGGAAAAGCCAGAGAAGCACAGCGGAAGAAGCTGGTTTACCTGGGCCATGAGCGATCGGGCCAGTACTTTGTTCCCGCCTTTCATCATCATGTTGGTGAATTTGCTTCAAAGAGAAAAACATGTTTAGCTTCCCAAGGCGGGATTTCTTTTTTTTTTTTTTAATATTTATTTATTTATTATGTATACAGTATTCTATCTGTGTGTATCCCTGCAGGCCAGAAGAGGGCACCAGACCTCATTACAGATGGCTGTGAGCCACCATGTGGTTGCTGGGAACTGAACTCAGGACCTTTGGAAGAGCAGGCAATGCTCTTAACCGCTGAGCCATCTCTCCAGCCCAAGGCGGGATTTCTTTTGGCAGAAACCTGTCCTGGGCTAATGCCAGCCCACGGCAACTGAGTGTTTCTGCCTCACCTGATGACAGGGTCTGCGAACACTGAGCTTGTCTCTGTCGCTGCGGCAGCTTTAATGAGCTGGGTTTTCTTGAGCTCCTGGTCATATTTCTCCTCTTCGGTGAGTTCCGACACAGGCTTGCGGTAATACTCCTTGTCAATCAAGGGATCCCTGTATTCGGGGGCATAGCGGCTCCACCTCACCTGGGTTATCCTGGGAGCGGGAAGAGGAGGAAGCAGACGAGAGAACTCCACAAATGAACTTGTGACTGCACAGGTAAACAAGCCTGACTTAACAATAAGCCCGCTTGCCAGCACGCTAACAAGGGACGGTAACGCTGGGACCGCCAGCTAAACCTCAACAGCAGCAGTTCTGACTCTTGAATTCCTCCTTTGCAAACACTCCTGAGGACAGCTCTACCCCAGCCGCCTAGACAATTCCAGTTATGAGCTGTCAAGCAGGGCCACACTTTCGACTCGGGGTAGAACCGGTCTTAATCAACCCAACCTGTCGGGCAAGGGGCAAACCACTAAACCCTCAAACTGGTCCGCTGATAGCTTGATTCGGCCATCCCGGTCACCAAGCAGGGCTCCAGGACTCAGCGCGGCTTGTCTGTGCCTCCCTTCCTTTTCCCAGGTCCTCCCGTAAAGACCTGGGCGGCGGTGGCAGCTACCCATTGCCCTCTCACCCTGGAAGGTTCCAGACAGCAAGCTTCACTCCCAAGGCCAGCCCCGACCACCGTCGCGCTGCCTGCAGAGCGGGGGCAGCCATCTTGGCCCGCTTCAAGGACCCCGGAGGGCTGCCCGCAGTGCGCCTAAGTGAGTGACAGGATACGGATGAGAAACCGCACAGTTTGCTCAAGACTGGGTTTTACGTCGGAGTTTCTCTTCGAGGAAGAAGCGAGAAAACACGCTCGTCCTCCCCGAATCCGACACAGTCTGGCTCGCCTGCCGGCGGCAACTCCCAACCCTCTCAGGCCCCCAGGTAGGCCCCGCCCCGGACCGGCTCGCGCAGAATCTCGCGAGGTCTGAGGCCGCAGGGCCGGACCGGGCTGCTGCAATATGGCGGAGGCGGAAGGGGAGAGTCTGGAGTCCTGGCTGAGTGAGTATCCCGGGCCGCTCCTGTCTGACCTCCAACCGCGGGCCGCCTTCTCCCCTCACCCTGACATCCCCTCCGCGGAGGCGGTGTGTGGCCATCCACACCCGGCCTCGCCGCGAGCATCGCGCGTTCACACCCCTGGGCGAACAGGGGCCCTTTCGCTGCGGCGCATCCCGCGCGCGACACCTGCAGCTCGAGGGCTCGCGGGCCCGGGAAAAGCGACAGCCGGGTTCTTGGGGGCTGACAGGCACAGGCGCGTTGGGGAGGTTGCGGGACCTTGTACGCCAAAGCCCCAAGGATGTCAAAGCTCCGGATTTGGGCTGGTCCCTCCGGGAGTGATGCTAGCCGCACACACGTAGCTGAGAGCGTCAGGATCTGCATACCCGCTGTCCTCGGGCAGGATGCTTGGAGTGAGAATCCTTTTCCAAAGAGCGACCGCAGGGAACAGACCACGACGTGGCTTGCTCAGTGTGTAGTGAAGGGACACGCTTACCGAGCTAACCCGCTCTTCAGCGGCGTGAAGCGGTTGAGTCGATGTGTTGCTGTCCTTACTAGTTTACATTGCTCTGACGGAATGAGGTTTCACATTGGCAAGCAGGTAATGTGTTTAGTAAGGGTTAACAAGGCCGGTTAATCACGCCTTACTAAGGGTTAATAAGTTAACTTTACTAAGGGCTTAGCCCCCGGGGAGCCTCTTAAACGGAGGCAGAAATTAGGATGCGCACACATAGCCTTGTGTCAAGGTCTTTTACCGACTGCAATCTCCAGCCCTTTGGGTGTGAAGAGGACGTTGCCTCCCAGTTGCCTGGTCGTCCTTAAGAAATACCCTTCAGGAGGTTGAAATTAGGCTTCCAGGGGTGCACATCCCCAAAGAGAAGGAGAGTAAGGTTACATTTGCAAAGTCTGATGTTGCATGCAGAACAGTTCTCCAAGGAGTGCACAGTAGTGCTGGATTACAGACCGCTGGTTAAAGTCACCAGCCCAGGAAGACCCGCGTTCAGTCAGCCCTGTGTCCCAGCTGTTCTGGGTGATGATGCAGGGCCTGCCTGGCTGACAAGGGAGTTCAACGCTAAGTGAGGCGAATAGTGATACCCTGTCTCCAGAAGTGAAAACACTGGGGTTAGAGCTCATTGTAGAGCACCTGGCTGGCCTAGAACCTTCCTTGTAGACCAGGCTGGCCTCAAACTCACAGAGATCTGCCTGCCTTTGTCTCCCTAGTTCTGGGATTAAAAGTGTGCACCACCACACCCAGCTTCCAATCCCATTCCTGAAAGAGGAAAATAAATACAATCACTGACCAAGTATCCTCGCTGGCAAAACAAGTTCTGTTGCCACAATTCAGAGGACATTCTGACTCCACTCAGATCATTTTCCTAAATACGTGCAACTGGGTGCGGATCAGAGTGGAATCGATTCACTGTGTAGATGGGAATGGGAAAATTGAAATAATTGACTTAAGCTGAGCTCAGTAGGGTTGATGTATTTTTTGAGACAGGGTCTCAGGAAGCCCAGGCTGGCCTCAAACTCTGATCCTGCTGGTCTCCCTCTCAACTGCTGGGGTTCAGTGTGCACCTTCCACAGTCCTCACCATCTTAGAGAGGGTCCTTGTCACCCGTGGTTTGCCTGAGGTACTGCAGCAGCCTCTCCTTGGTCCACTCCTCATGCTGCTCCCAGGAGGGCAGTTATAGCATATTGTCCTCCCAGTGCTGCCACACCTGCCCGCATCCTTCCAGTCTGTCTCTGCTCACTCCCTGCCTCTTCTCAGTGGCCTTCTGGTGCTTTTCCCACCCGCACACATTGTTCTCATTAACCCGAAGCCCTGCTCCCTTTGCTCATTTAAATGCTTCAAACCCATCTCAGATTCTTCTTCCTCATAAACCATCTCTTGATGACTTCAACCCCGTCTCAGATCCTGCTTGGCACCTTCAACTAGTGTTTAGCAAGCCACTGCCTTATGGAGTATTGTGAGAAGTTTATTTTCACTGGGCAATAGTGGCACACACCTTTAGTCCTAGCATCTGTGAGGCAGATGCAGATCTCTGTGAATTTGAGGCCAGCCTGGTCTACAGAGCAAGTTCCAGGACAGCCAGAGTTACATAGTGAGACCATGTCTCGGGGGTGGGCAAAGGTTTATTTTTTAAAATATGGAACACTTCATGAATTTGCATATCATCCTTGTACAGGGACCATGCTGGTCTTCTCTTTAGCATTCCAATTTTAGTATATGTGCCGCCAAAGTGAGCACAAGAATTATGAAGTTTAGCCAGGTGGTGGTGGCGCATGCCTTTAATCCCAGCACTCAGGAGGCAGAGGCAGGCGGATCTCTGTGAGTTCGAGACCAGCCTGGTCTACAGAGCTAGTTCCAGGACAGGCTCCAAAAGGTATAGAGAAACCCTGTCTCAAAAAAAAAAAAAAAAAGAATTATGAAGTTTAAGCAGTTGTTCTGTGATGGAGCTTAACATGTGCCAGGCACTGGGCTCCATGCCAGCCGTACAAAACAGAAATAAAGCAAAGGGCCTAGGAAATTCAAGTAGCCTCTGTCTTCAGTTCGATGGGTATGCTGTCAGAATGGGTAGGAATTGAAGTGGGAGCCATAAGTGCTGAAATGCAGGTTTCTTTAGGTAATCAGGGGAGGGGAAGTGGAGAATGACCTAAGACAGAAAATGAGAAGACAGCATCAAGCTAGGCTTCAGGAATGGCAAACAGCCCCAAGAATGCTGGGTGGCGATGCATAGAGCACAGAGTAGCAGGTTTGGGGTGAGCAGGTAAACAACTGTAGGAGTATAGAGGAAGTTAGGACCGAATTCTGAGGCGTGCTTTGAAGTTGTCCTCTGACCTCCCTGTGTGTATTGTGCCATCCATGCGCCCCAACTCCGATGCCGCGTATCATACAGAATGAGAGAAGAAGGGGAAATGGATTAGAAGAGAAGTGCTGGAAGGAGCAGGAAGTTGGGGAGGGAAGAGAAAGGGATTAGACAAAGACATGAATTAGGAAGGTGACTTCAGAGGCCAGGAGGTGGCTCAGTAGGTAAGGGCACTTGCCATCAAGTTTGAGCCCAGGGAACCATATGGTGCAAAGAGAGAGCCAGTTTCCACAGGTTGCCGTCTAACCTTTACACTTGTGACATACCACAATCTCCCCTCCTACCCCTTCCCACATATGCAATAAATAAATCCGTAATAAAATTTTTACAACAACAACAAAAAAAGGCCGGGCGGTGGTGGCACAAACCTTTAATCCCAGCACTCGGTAGGTAGAGGCAGGTGGATCTCTGTGAGTTCGAGGCCAGAGAAGGCGTGTCTTTAAAAAAAAAAAAAAAAAAGGAAACAACTCCAGGATTGCTAGGAATAGGGAGGGAAAGAGAAGGGATCAACAATAGGGTTTGAGACCCTGGTGCTTTTGAATAGTGGCACTGTATATAGAAATAGGGAAGTCGGTAGGGAGATGAGATGGGTTCTCAGACTTTTGCATATCCCCTAAGGGACATAATTATAGACTTGCTTATGTGCCAGTTTCCCCCTCATGCTCACACAAGCTTCCTCAAGGGCCTGCCTGGGTCTTGTACTTCACCTGCAGCTCCTCCAGTGCACGTTTTTGAGACACGTGAGAGCTTGAAGCATCTCAGACAACTGCGGTGGTTATAGCAATTTGTTTTCCATGAGTGTCGTATCTTCTTTGGTTCAAGATGCAGCAGCGCAGGCTGACCTTGACCCCTTCCTTTGCTGTGCTCTTGGGTCTGCTTTTTCTAGTCATTGCTGTATACATTTTGGCTTCGTTGGAGAGGCCAAGCCACGTGGAGCTTGAGTAGTCAAGGCTGCTTGTGTTCATCCCTGTCATCTGACGTCCTGGAGGAGGCAAGGGTAGCGGTGCCTAAGCTGCAAAGGGGAGTAGGAAAGCTGGAAGCAGCAGAGAATGAGGCTTTCAGCAGAGACCCAAAAAGATAAACCTTGAGTCAGAGGGCCAGGTTTGCAGGGAAGAACTCCACTGTTGCCTCTGCTAGATGAGGGAGAGTGTGGAGTAGGTGGAAGTGGTGGGCACTTGAAAAGCTGGAGTCACCCAGTACCACCTCAGTGCTTTTTCTAGTTGCTGTGAGCGACAGGTGTGCCTTCCGAGCTGCAGACACTGGGAAGCGGTGCTGTGTCGGCTCAGGGCATTTGTGCCAGGTGCAGGCAGTGTTCCCTGCTCTTGGTGAAAAGGAGGTGGAGTGTTCTGGGAGGCAGCAGTACTGTAAGAAGCCAAACAGCTTGGGCAGAGTTTCCTTTGAGAACTGCCTGTTGTTTGTGGGAGAGGGAAGGTGCTTTTCCCATTGTCCTCAGTGTAAGTCTTGTGTCTCTTACTGAGCGTGGGTCTGGCTTCTTCGCATCATATTTTGAGTCCTGTAGCTTCTTGATTTCATGTGAAAGCTTGAAGCATAGCAAAGCCACACTGATGCCTGAGGAGAGCCGCACCTGGGCCAGGAGGCCTTGGTGATGACCAGTACTGTCTGGTGGTGATTGGTGTACTTCTTACCAAATGGACACTGCTGAATAAAATAATCCCTCTTTGTGCTTGCCATTTGTAAGGTCTTGCTAATTATCTGTCAAGACTGAGAAGAGCCACCTTGGTGGCTCATATCTGTAATCCCAGCACTTGGGAGCAGAGATAGAAGCATCAGGGGTCAAGATCATCCTTGACTACATAGTGAGTTGGCGCCTAGCCTGGGCTACCTGAGACCCTGTCTCAAAACAAAAAGCCAGAGCCTTGTGTTTTTCCTCTAAATATAAACTTACAAATTTGCGTGTATTCCTGCAGATGGAAGCTAGGACTCCTGTATGCTAGGCTGGCCCTCTACCACCTAGTTGCTTTCAACTCTACTTACTTTTTATTTGAGATAAGTATATTTGGAATTCTCCTTCACCGTCCCAGGTCCAATGCTGAGACTGCAGGCTGTTTTAGTGGTTTTCCTATTGCCCTGGCTAAGACACCATGAGCAAAGCACCTTGTAGAAGACAGTGTTTAACTTGAGGCTTCCAGTTTCAGAGGGCGATTCTGTGATCATCATGGTGGGGACTCTGACAACAGGCAGGCCTGGAACAAGGAGTGGCTAAGAGTTTCTATTTTGAGATACAACCATGACACAGAGAGAGCTAAAGAATGGTGAGGGCTTTTCAAACCTCAAAGCCTGTCCCCAGTGACACTCCTCCTCCAACAAGGCTGCCACACAGGCCTATGCTGTGAGGCCTCACTTTGTAAATAAAAAATTAAGTCACTAGAGTGTTCCTGCCAAAGCCAGACCAGAAGTGCTGTGAAGCAGATGTAGCCCCTGTCCAGGAAGACCTACTCAGGTGCCCTGTTGGTGGTGGAAGGAGTCAGTCCTCCCCTTACTTGTGATTTGTGGGTAGGAAAATAAGAGTCTCTTTGTAACCCAAGCTGCCAGGAATCCTGACCTTCCTGCCTCCAGGTCTTATGAGAGTTGAGATTGTAGACATCCACTGCTATGCCCAGCCTACCACTGAGCTGTATCCCCATATCCCCTGCTCTCTTTTTTTACTCTTTTCGGGTTTTTTGTTTTTTTGAGACAGGGTTTCTCTGTCTAGCCCTGGCTGTCCTGGAACTCACTCTGTAGATCAAGCTGGCCTCAAACTCACAGAGATCCACCTGCCTCTGCCTCCCGATTGCGGGGATCAAAGGCATGCACCACCATGTCCAGCATATTTTTCTTTTTTTAAAAATCGTGAAACGAGCCAGGCAGTGATGGCACACACCTTTGATCCTAGCACTAAGGAGGCACAGGCAGGCAGATCTCTGTGAGTCCATAGCCAACGTGGTCTGCAAAGCCAAGTTCTAGGACAGTCAGAACTACACAGAGAAACCCTCTCTGGGGGGGAAATTTGTGAGGCAAGGTCTTATTATGTTATCCAGGTTAATCTTAAATTTACTGTGTAGCACAGGCTAGCCTTGAATTTCAGGCCTCCTGCTTCAACTTCTCAGCCTATGCTGGTGGTGATTTTTAAAGTTTAGGAAACACAGCTTGGCATGGTGATGCAAGCCTACAATTTTAACTTGAGAGCCACAGTAGAAGGATCATTGTGAGTTCAAGACCAGCCTGGGCTATAGTATGAGAATCTTAAAAGGGGGTGGTGGTGGCGAGATGGCTCATCTTGATTACCACCAAGTCTGAGTTTGATTCTCACATGATAAAAGGAGAGACCCATTTCTTATAGTTGTCCACTGACTTCCACATTCACAGTATGTGAGCCCCACCCATACCACCCCGCCCCGCCCCCCGAAAATGTAAAGAAGAAAGAAGCCACATTTAAAACTGAAATCTAGAAATGTTAGCTCGTGTAATGTTGAAAGGTGTGTCACTGCAGACTGCAGAGGATTGAGAAAATGTTCAGCTCATGTTTCTTTTGTCTGAGCCTGAAGCCCTGAACGCAAATAGCAGAATTCAGATCTGCATCAGATCCCATGTCACCACCCTCAGCCAAGCCATCTTTTAGCACAGATGCCAAAGTAGCAGGGAAGGAGGCCAAGCAAGTGTTCCTGGGCTTTACATTTAGTGCTGGAATTGTAGGACTTTTGTAACCCTCAGAATGCTCTCAGCATTGACTGTACTTGGTCATTGAGGGCCATTTAAATAGGGTGCTGAATTCTGTTTATGCAGGGGAAGATGGCACAAATGGGTAGGTGTTTAGTTAGAGCCAAGTACGTTCATAGAGGGTCCTGTGCTACTTCAGAATCTTAAAGCATTGAGAAAGGTTAAGTCTTGAAAGTCTTTGTGAAGGATCTATAGAAAATAGTCATTTTTTTTTTTTACTTTTTTTATTTTTGACATAATTCTGTCTGTCTTCAGCTTCTCGGGAGACACTTGTTGGTCGTTGTTCCTGCTGAGCACTCAGCTCCGTTTAGTAGCAGTAGTTGTGTAGTGAGGCGTATGTATATGTTTTATGAGGGTGTCAATGAGAACTCTGATCATTCATGTTTGTTTGTCCTTTGCATTCCAGTCTACTCTCCTACACTCTCTCTCTCTTTCTCTCTCTCTCTCTCTCTCTCTCTCTCTCTCTCTATATATATATATATATATATATATATATATATATGTATTTTTGGGGGGGTTCAAGAGAGGGTTTCTCTGTAGCTTTCTGGAGCCTGTCCTGGAACTAGCTCTTGTAGACCAGGCTGGCCTCGAACTCACAGAGATCCGCCTGCGTCTGCCTCCCGAATGCTGGAATTAAAGGTGTGCGCCACCATCACCCAGCTGCATTCCAGTCTACTCTTAAGTTCCATGAGGCTTTCTCTATTTATTTATTTATTTTTGGTTTTCGAGACAGGGTTTCTCTGTGTGTGCCTCAAACTCACAGAGCTCCATCAACATGCCTCTGCCTTCTGAGTGCTGGGATTAAAGAAAGGTGTGCGTCACCACCGCCCGGCTGCTTTCTCACTTTTTGATTGCAGATTCCAAAAATATTAGGCAGAAAGCAGGATTTATATTTGTTGTCTGGATGGACTGGGGAGACAGCCTGTAAAATAAACGTACTGTGTTTAAGAATTGTGAAGACAGCCTTGTGTTTTGAGTTGCTCTTGTAACAGTTTTCCTCTGTGTTGTGTCCTAAGATAAAGCTACCAATCCTTCTAACCGCCAGGAAGACTGGGAATATATCATTGGCTTCTGTGATCAGATCAACAAAGAACTTGAAGGGTGAGTCCGCTGAGAGAGAGGACCAAAACCTAACCAAGACAGCCCTCCATCTGCAGACTGACTGTAGTGTCTTTGTCTACCAGGCCCCAGATCGCTGTCCGACTCCTGGCCCACAAGATCCAGTCTCCACAGGAATGGGAGGCGGTACAGGCCCTCACGGTAAGTTTTTGCTGTCAGAGATGAAGACGGTGGTGCTCGCTTGCTCAGGTCTTCCCTCCTACATGCAGTAGGCCACTGCTGGTAGTCAGGCTCATGCCCGAAGTCCGGTAGAGCGTCCCTGATCCAGGTTGGGCATATCTAGAACATGTCAGTCAGCTGGAGGCTGCACAGGTGACCAAGGGATCCCAGAGGCAGGACCTTCAGTCTAGTCCAGGGCTCAAAGAGGACTTAGGTACTCTTGACACTTAAGAGCAGAGTCAGGCAAATCTTTGTGAGTTCAAGACCAACCTGGTCTAAAAAACAAGTTTTAGGCCAATCAGCACTGCATAGAGAAACCTTGTTTCAAAAAACAACAAAAAAGAGTCAGCCAGCCAAAGAAAAGCCTGGTAGATAGTTTGTGGCATAGCTGAAAATGCTTCCTGTACTAGTGACGAGGCTGTGCTGATGGTCACAGTCACTGGCAGAGTTCAGTGTTTATTTAACCAGTGAGTGGGAGCATTCAAGTGTTTCCTTGCTCCCCAGACAACAGCCAGGTTTAGAGGACTCTAGGGGCCTTTCTGACCCTGACTTCATTTGGGTCCTAGAGACATAGAAGAGCAAGGGTCTGTAGAGACCCTCATCCACTGCTCTTCCCTTCCTTTACAACAGTGATTGTCAAGGACAATCAAGCTCTTTGGTTGGTTGATTCTTGTTTGTTTGTCTTTTGAGATGTCTCAGTCCTTCTGTCTCCATCTCTAAAATGTTAATACAACAAACATGTGCCACTATGCCTGGTTTCCAGGGAGGCAATTTTGGCTTCGGGACATTTGATAGTGTATGGGGATACTTTTATTGTTGGGGGTAGTGTGATTGTGCTGCTGGCATCTAGAGAGTGGTAGCTAGGAGTGCAGCTAAATATCCTGAAATACACAGGACAGCTCCAGAGCAAAGAGTGGCTAGCCTAAAATGTCAGCCAGGCTGCAGTTGAGAAACCTTGCTTTAAAGAAACAAATAGGGCCGGACAGTGGTGGCGCACGCCTTTAATCCCAGCACTCGGGAGGCAGAGGCAGGTGGAACTCTGTGAGTTTGAGGCCAGCCTGGTGTACAAGAGCTAGTTCCAGAGCAGGCTCCAAAGCCACAGAGAAACCCTGTCTCGAAAAACCAAAAAGAAAAAAGAAAAAGAAATAAATCGGTATTGGCATAAGAACAAACAGGAGGACCAATGGAACCGAATAGAAGACCTGTATATCAATCCATACATCTTCGAACACCTGATCTTTGACAAGGAAGCAAACAATATCAAATGGAGAAAAGAAAGCATATTTAACAAGTGGTGCTGGCATAACTGGATATCAACATGTAGAAGAATGAAAATAGACCCATATCTATCATCATGCACAAAACTCAAGTCCAGATGGATCAAAGACCTCAACATAAAGCCAGCCACACTGAACCTTATAGAAAAGAAAGTGGGAAGTACACTTGAACACATTGGCACAGGGAACCACTTCCTAAATAGAACCCCAGCAGCACAGACACTGAGAGAAACAATTAATAAATGGGACCTCCTGAAACTGAAAAGCTTCTGTAAAGCAAAGGACACGGCCAACGAGACAAAACGACAGCCTACAGAATGGGAAAAGATCTTCACTAACCCCACATCAGACAGAGGTCTGATCTCCAAAATATACAAAGAATTCAAGAAAAAAAATGGAGTACAGACCTAAACTGAGAACTCACAACAGAGGAATCTAAAATGGCTGAAAGACACTTAAGGAAATGTTCAACATCCTTAGTCATCAGAGAAATGCAAATCAAAACAACTCTGAGAGTCTATCTTACACCTGTAAGAATGGCCAAGATCAAAAACACTGATGACAACTTATGCTGGAGAGGTTGTGGGGAAAAGGGAGCACTTCTGCATTGCTGGTGGGAATGCAAGCTGGTACAACCCCTATGGATGTCAGCCTGGTGATTTCTCAGAAAATTAGGAAACAACCTTCCTCAAGACCCAGTAACCCCACTTTTGGGTATAGATCCAAAGGATGCTCAATCGTGCCACAAGGACATGTGCTCAACTATGTTCATAGCAGCTTTGTTTGTCATAGCCAGAAACTGGAAACAACCTAAATGCCCCTCGATCGAAGAATGGACTAAAAAAATGTAGTACATTTACACAATGGAGTACTACACAGCAGAAAAAAATAACGACAGCTTGAATTTTGCAGGAAAATGGATGGAGCTAGAAAACATTATTTTGAGTGAGGTAACCCAGACACAGAAAGACAATTATCACATGTACTCACTCATAGGTGGTTTTTAAACATAAAGCAAAGAAATCCATCCTACAAACCACAATCCCAGAGAATTTAGAAACGAGGACACTAAGAGAGACTTACATAGATCTAATCTACATGGGAAGTAGAAAGTATAAAAAGACAAGATCTCCTGAGTAAATTGGGAGCATGGGGACCTTGTGGGAGGGTTGAAGGAGGGAGGGGGAGAGGCAGGGAGGAGAGCAGAGAAAAATGTAGAGCTCAGTAAATATCAATAAAAAAAAGAAACAAATCCCTGGAAACTGGGAGAAATGGCTCAGTGGTTAAGAGCACTGGCTGATCTTCCAGAGGTCCTGGGTTTAATTCCCAGCACCCACCTGGAAGCTCAGAACCATCTGTAACTCAAGCTTCAGGGCATCCCATGCTGTCTTCTGGCCTCCTCTGGCACTGGACACATGAGGTGCACAGACAGTCAGACAAACACCTATACACATAAATAAAATCCTACCCTATGTATGTGTGTTTATTAAAAAATAAAAATAAAAAATAAATCATTGGACATGTTAAGAGATGCTTTTAATCAAAGTTTTTGTCATCAAATACTTGATCCCAGCACCCAGTAGACAAAGTCAGGCAGATCTCAGTGAGTTCTAGACCAGTCTGCCTCAGAACAGGAAAGCAGAGACGAAAACCAGGGGGCTGAGGGTAATAGCTCAGTTGATAAAGTGCTGTGCAAGCATGAGGACCTGCGTTCAGTGCCTGCAACCTACATAAAAGCCAGCTGTGATTCTGGGTAGCAAAAAGACAGGCAGACATTGGCTGGCTGGCCTATACTAATTGCTAGTCCCAGGCCAGTGAGAGTCCCTGTCTCAAAACAATGTGAGCTTCATCCAAGGAAAGATGCCTGAGGTTAACCTGGCATACACACGCATGCAGTCATACCTGAACACTGCCATGTGCAAAGCTGCATGAGTGATGGGGCCTCACGCAGAATAGGAACATGCAAACAAAAGGAGGCAAGGGAAATGTCCCGTCCTCTAAACAAAAGATTTAACAGATTTAATCATCTACCCCATAAAAGGTCAGATTATGGAAAGGATTCTGGACCCTGAATCAGTGGTACGTTTTCCTTGGAACTTGGTTTTCCTTCTAAGCTTCCAAGTCAGTATCTTTGTGATAGGCCTGGTCCCTTCCAGTCTGGCAACAAACTGTCTTGATGTTTGGGTCTCAGCATCTCCTACTCCCGCCCTTGTGTAGCACTCCCTGCAGAGCATGCCATAGTCAGAAGGAGGGACTGTGGTGAGTGACTCTGCCCAAGGGAGAGTCCACTATTTCTCATAGGAATCCCTCCACCTGGGACAGGTTCCTTGATACTGCTCGGGGACCAGGGGTCTCAGGTGTCCTAGCTCCCATCACAGACTGCCTCTCTCTGTATGGCTGCAGGTGCTGGAGGCATGTATGAAGAACTGTGGGAGGAGATTTCATAATGAAGTGGGGAAGTTCCGGTTTTTGAATGAATTAATCAAAGTTGTCTCTCCAAAGGTCAGTTGGTAGCAGTTTTCTCTGTTCTGTTCTTTTACTATCCCCTCCTACCTCCCATCTTACTGGCTTTTCTGGTCATTTAACATCTCCACAGAGATGACGCCCTGTATCCTGGTCCCTAGAGGTACCTCTGACTGATGAGTCTGAGGTCTGAGCAGCCTCCTGAGGGACTCCAGCATAGACTTGGCTTGTGTGTGCAGGGAGAGTGTAATAGGAGGAACGGGCTGTATCCTGCCGCCCAGCTAGCTTAACCCCCGAAATAACCACTCAGAAATTATATTAATTAAATTGCTGCCTGGCCGATTATATCTAGCCTCTTCTTGGCCAACTCTCACATCCTGATCTAACCCATTTCTACCAATCTGTGTTCACCACAAGGTCGTGGCTTCCCGGGAAAGATACTAACCAGCGTTCAGTCTCAGACAGGAGTTTCATGGCCTCTGCCCTTCTTCCCAGCATTCCACTCTGTCTACTCCGCCTACCTGATTTCTGCCCTATTAAAAGGCCAAGGCAGTTTCTTTATTCACCAATGAAAGCAACACAAATACAGAGGAACCTCCTACACCAGGAGAGTGTAGACAGCTCGTACTCTGTGCTCCTAGCCTACATCGGGTAGGGTTTTGCTCTGTTGCTCTGCTGACCGGGTTCTGTTGGAAAGCTCCAGACAGAGGGGCCGCTTCTCATGCTGGTGCATTCTCAGAACTGTGGGGATGGCTCAGCAGTAAAGAGGACTGGTTCTTCTTCCAGAGGTCTGAGCTCAATTCCCAGCATCCACGTGGCTCACAACCATCTGTAGTGAGATCTGATGACCTCTTCTGGTGTGCAGGCATATAGACAGAGCACTCCTATACGTAAAATAAATAAATCTTTAAGAAAAAAAAAGGAAAATATGGTTATTAGGCTGCAGACATGGCTCAGTGGCTACAAATACTTGCTACAATTCTAGAAGACTCATGTTCAGATCTCGGCACCCACATTGCGTGGCTTGTGAATGCCTGTAATTCTAGCTTCCAGGGCATCCGACACGGACTTCTGGCCTCTAGAGGTCACAGCATACAAGTGGTGGACACTCACATATGTAAATAAAAATAAATCTTTACTGCATCCCCTTTTTTACTGTCTCAGGCAGCTTCTGCATGGAAGCACAGGGATAAGGTCTTGGCCCTGTTCTGCCTACAGACTCTGTCGCTCCACCCCCTGCCCCATCACACACTACAGAGTCTGCTGGGTTTGGTCAAGTAGGCTTGTGAACTGGAGTGAGGGAAGATGCTATGAAGAAAGTGGCCCTTCCCAGCGTCTCTGTTATTAGACTCTTTCACTTCATTCCCTCCTAGTACTTGGGAGACAGGGTGTCTGAGAAGGTGAAGACTAAGGTCATCGAGTTGCTTTTTAGCTGGACACTGGCCTTGCCGGAAGAAGCAAAGATCAAAGATGCCTACCACATGTTGAAGAGACAAGGTGTGTGTTTACCTCTCTGTTAACCTCGGGTGGCACTGAGTGCTGGTCAAGGCAAAGAAGAGAAAGGAATGTTGGGGGTGCCAGGGCTCTGCCCTTTCTCTTCCTGTAGAGTGGATTTGTCTTGAGGGCTCAGCTGGGGTTTTCGTAAGTTGAGATGAGATTAGCCTATTCTTTTCCTGCTCATCATAGGGATTTGGGCCTTGGTGTGTGAAGGACAAGGTGACCATTGCCTGAGCACATGCTCTGCCATTTGTGTCTCCTCAGGCATAGTGCAGTCGGACCCCCCCATCCCCATGGACAGAACGCTAATCCCCTCTCCCCCACCTCGTCCCAAAAACCCTGTTTTTGATGATGAGGAGAAATCCAAGGTAAAGTACATCTTAGACCTGGGGTTCTTTAGATGACCGGTGGCAGTAGCAGGTGAATGTGTGTGTCAGGTGGTGGCTTTTTGTTTTGATTTTTTTTTTTTGAGACTGTATCTCACCATAACCTAAGCTGATCTTGAACTTGACATCTTTTTGCTCAGTCTCCTGAGTGGTGGTATTGTAGGTTCGAGCCACCCTACCAAACATGAAATGAGGTCTTGCTTGCTATTGCAGAAAGCTCCAGTTTCTTCTGGTCGGCCCAGTGGGACTGGACACATGCTACCTTTCCTTCACTTTAGATGTCTTCTCTTCCAGCTTTTAGCCAAACTGCTGAAAAGCAAGAACCCAGACGATCTACAAGAAGCCAACAAACTCATCAAGTCCATGGTGAAGGAAGTGAGTGGGTCCTGGTCCTCTGGGCATGGGCCAAAGAAACATGTGACCACAAAGCAGAAGTCCTTCCCCAGAAACCTTAGGCCTGTCTTGTTCACCTTGCACCAGCCCTGAACTGGAGCCTTGTATTTTTATGGGAGAAATCAGTAGAGGAGTGGCTGGTGGGAGTAGCAAGGGGAGGTGTCACTGTAAAAGAACAGCTCAGGGTCTGTCTGAGGCCTGTAATTCTAGGAAACACGCTAAGCAGAGCTTTGATGCTTGGCCTCTGCCCTTTTGCTGTTGGGTAAGGAATGAGCCCTGCCTGATGGTAGAAAGACAAGCTAGGTAAACTTGCTTTTTCCTGCACCCTCTTGGCTGAGGCAGGATGAGGCGCGAATCCAGAAAGTCACCAAGCGCCTGCACACGTTGGAGGAAGTTAACAACAATGTCAAGTTGCTCCATGAGATGCTCCTTCACTACAGCCAAGAGTTCTCTTCGGAGGCTGACAAAGAGCTCATGAAGGTGAGCCGCTGTGAGCAAGTGGGAGCCTGTCCTGGTGTGAACATGCTTGTTCGGGGCTTGTTCATGGCAGCAGAGGAGTGGAGAGCAGCAGTGCCCCATTCTGTACTGCTAACTTAACTCCTGGTGCAAGTGCTACAGCAGGGGAATGAAGGGCAGTGCCTTTCTTTTACACAGCTAGACACTCCTGGTGCAAGTGCTTGCCTGTGACTCCAGAGATAATGTCCTAGCTGCTCACTCCTGTGCTCTGCCTTGGGGACATGTAGGTGGGAGACTTCCCTGAGATCCAGATGTTGATGTTCCTCAGGCTGTGACTTGTGGACACATCACATCTACCATCTGAGTGACTTTGAGTTGATATGGATGACTTGGGCAACATTGTTTAGTGGATACTGACAGCACAAAGATGCATGCCCTGGTCCCAGCTCCACCAGTGACTGGCTGATGACTTCTGAGAAGCTCTGTAGTTGATTTTTATGTCTGTGTCTCTCTCAGGAGCTGTTTGATCGTTGTGAGAACAAGAGACGGACATTATTTAAACTAGCCAGTGAGACAGAAGACAATGACAACAGTTTGGGTGAGTATGAAAGAGCTCTTGGCAAGGACGAGTCAAGAATTTGGATATGTGTGAAAGCTGTCACAGCCCACACAGTGAGGGATCTCTTTTTGTTCTAGGGGACATCCTGCAGGCCAGTGACAACCTCTCCAGGGTCATCAATTCTTACAAAACAATTATTGAAGGGCAGATCATCAATGGTGAGGTGACTACCTCAACCATGCCTGACTCTGAAGGTACATATTATGATTTCCCATTCTGGGACCCTCCAGGCCAGCCCAAATCCTGACCACTGAGCCACAAGTAGCAACTTTTAGGGCCTGAGGGATTCCCAGCCATTTCCAGTGGTCTTTCACTTGCCAGAGGAGGTATACATGGAGA
The DNA here is from genome assembly GCA_004026605.1 of Ondatra zibethicus. Classification (NCBI taxonomy): domain Eukaryota; kingdom Metazoa; phylum Chordata; class Mammalia; order Rodentia; family Cricetidae; genus Ondatra; species Ondatra zibethicus. The sequence continues at coordinate 4,592 of PVIU01005386.1, read as the reverse complement.
TTTCCCTGACTGCTTTTCAGTTTCCCTAGAGGAAATGCTACTGAATTGGGCCAGAAGCTAAAGCCTTGGTGGCTGTGCCCAGGGTCCTGCCTCCTGCGACACAGGCACTAGATTCACCCTGAATGTTCTTGTTCCTCTTGTGTCAACCCATCCAGGAAATGACAACTGCAGTAACCAAGGCACCCTCATCGACCTTGCGGAGTTGGACATCCCCTGCAGCTCATCCCCAGTGTTGGCCCCAGCACCTGCCCCACCCACCTCAGGCATCCCTATCCTCCCTCCACCCCCCCAGACCTCTGGGCCTCCACGAAGCCGCTCATCCAGCCAGGCTGAGGCTCCCCCAGGGCCTGACAGCACAAGCAATGCCCTCTCCTTGCTAGATGAGGAGCTGCTCTGCTTGGGTACGTGCAAGAGTGGAGGGCATGTGCGCCATGCCTTCATCAGTCAAGTTCCGGGGGCCACTGTGGATTTCAGGGTGAACATGGTGGGCTCTGGTGCAACTCAGCTCCTATCTTCTGGGGGGGGGGGCTTCAGTCTCGTTTAAAGGGTGGAAGTGGATTTACTTCCCAGTCTGGCTATAAGGATCCTCCTTACCCATTCATCAAGTAATGCCTCATCTTACCAAATGACCATTCTCCGGGAGTGAGGGAGGTTGCAGCCTCAGCCCAGGGTCTCATCTCATTGAGTTTTCTTTTGTGTTCTTAGGCCTTACTGACCCAGCCCCCACTGCTTGCAAAGAGTCGGCTGGAACTAGTCAGTGGCACCTGTTCCAGGTACAGCACAGCCATGGCTACATCACTCAAGTGCCCAAGGACCAAAATTTGCTTAGTCTGTGCCTGGCTGCACTTTGCTAGAGCCAGAGCTAGGATTTTCTAGAGCTCTGTCCACCATAGCTGGGACATGCTGCCTCTAAGGGTTGTTCCCCAACGTTTAGCTCTGTAGGTCATGATGGGGTACCTCAGAAAGCTCTGGTGGGTTATGAACTAGGCCTTTGCTTACCTACTGTTTCTGTTGTACAGAATGAACAGTCATCAGACCTGGATTTCTTCAACCCCAGGCCAGTGTCTGCGGCCTGCTGCCCCTCAGATGGATCCCTGCTCCCTCCCCCAGTTTCTACCTCAAGTACGTCCCAAGCTCCACTGCCTGCTCCCTTCCCAGCTCCTGTGGTCCCAGCCAGTGCACCAGCCCCCAGCACTGGTTCCTTCCTGTTCTCTTCTGGACCTGCCCCAGCCTCGGTTCCAAAGGCTGAGCCCGCAGCCCCAGAGTACCACAACTCAGCACTGGGTGACAGCACCTCGCACCGCCTAGATGCCCTTGATCAGCTTCTGGAAGAGGCCAAAGTGTAATGGATGGGAGACAAGAGGGTGGCTGAGGGTGGAGTGTCATACACAGGTCAAAAGGGAGGCTCCAGAGAATGGGGTATGGGAATCTCTTTTGATATCATGAATCAGACTGGAAGCTGGTGGCTTGGGGTAGCTAGGAACTGGCCTTGGTTGAGGGGTTGCCTAGCAGTTCTGTCCTGCCTTCTGACTTGTCTTCTGCCCTCCTTCCTTCCCCCCCAGGACCTCAGGCTTGGTGAAACCTGTTTCTTGTTTCTCCCATGGGGCCACCACCTCCCCACTGCTTCCCACCTCTGCCCCAGCCAGGCCTCTCCTGCCCTTCTCTACGGGGCCTGGAAGCCCTCTCTTCCAGTCACCAGCCTTCCAATCTCAAGGCAGCCCTCTGAGGGGACCAGAGCTCTCCCTGGCCAGTGTCCATGTGCCCCTGGAATCAATCAAGCCTAGTAAGTGCTAGAGACTGAAGGTAGGCCTCACGGCCAGTGTTGGTAGGTGTGTGGTCAGTGGTTCTGTCTATACAAGGGTCAATTGTGTAGTCAAGAGTTTACTTGCCTGCTGTCTCAAAAATTCTTAAAGATTGTATTTTTATTCCTCATGTTTGTGTGCCTCAGTGTATGCATGTGCTTGACATGTGTACAAGTTCCCACGGGTCAGAGAGGGTGTGAGACCTAAAACTATAGTTACAGGCAGTTGTGAGCTGCCCATTGTAGGTGCTGGAACTAGGGCTTCTTCACAAACAGCAAGGTGCTCTTAACCACTGAGCTGTCTCCAGCCTATGTCAGTTTTGTTTTTGGTTTTTTTTGGGGGGGGGATTGTTTTTTGTTTTTAATTGTTGTTTTGGTTTCTTGAGAAAGGGTTTCTCTGTACGTAGCCCTGGCTGTCCTGGGACTCATTCTGTAGACCATGCTGGCCTTGAACTCAGAGATCCTGTCTGCCTTTGCCTCCCTAATGCTGGGAGTAAAGGTGTGCGCCACCACACCCAGCTCTATCTCAGCTTCCCCTAGCTCTGTAACCTTAGGCTTCTCCAGTACCCCACAGGGGAGCACTGTTGAGCCACACTGGCTTTTCTTCCATCCTGCTGGGGTTCTGCAGTGCCTTCAGCGTTCTCCCGTCATGCTCACTAAAGTAACGCCTTCTTGCAGGCAGTGCCCTTCCTGTGACAGCCTATGATAAAAATGGCTTCCGCATCCTTTTCCACTTTGCTAAGGAGTGTCCCCCAGGACGGCCTGATGTGCTGGTGGTGGTAGTGTCCATGCTGAATACTGCTCCCTTGCCAGTCAAGAGCATTGTGCTGCAGGCTGCAGTGCCCAAGGTATCCTTGCCTCCCTTATCTTGAACCTACTGTGTTGACCACCTTCCAGTGGCCAGCAGGTAGCAGTTGGTCTCTCAGACACCTGGACCATTCTCTTCAAAGGAGCTTCTTTTTATCTTCAGTCAATGAAGGTGAAATTGCAGCCACCCTCTGGGACAGAACTTTCTCCATTTAGTCCTATCCAGCCACCTGCAGCCATTACCCAGGTTATGCTGCTGGCCAATCCAATGAAGGTAAGCATGGGAGAATCCACAGTGCCCATCTGGGGTCCTGCTGCCCCAGATTAGGACACAGGAGTACCACCTCTGAGCATTAGGTCTTAAGTCCTATAGCAGTAACCCCTTTCTTGTCCCAGGTTAAGGGACTGAGTGAGCATGGGTGGTCATGGATGAACAAGGTCCATCCCTCAGCAGAGTCTAGAGAGTGGCAGGGAGAAGAGTGGCTTGCAAAGGGGGCCTCCTGGACTGATTCTCACTGCAGCCCTCTATTACAGGAGAAGGTGCGGCTTCGGTATAAGCTGACCTTTGCTCTTGGTGAGCAGCTGAGCACAGAACTGGGTGAAGTGGACCAGTTTCCACCTGTGGAACAGTGGGGGAACCTATGACCCCAGCAAGTGCTGTCACCTCTACTTGGAAGGCAGGCAACCTGAGAGAGGCTCTGCCTAGGCCAGCCACTGTATACCCTGGACAGTGTTTATAGCTTGGTATAGACCAGGGTCCTGGACATTTGTCAGGAGCCAAGTTGCTGCTGTGATCATCTCTTCTTGGGCCCTAAAAGGACCTGTTTTATCTGCCTGTGTGACTTGAAGTGGCCATACTGTGTTAAGTGGAGAGTGGCCGGTGGCTTCACTGGCTGCCCTGGGATGGTAGACTCTGGCTGGGCCTGGAGTAGGTTTTCCCTTTTTTTACTGGCATCCCTTGATACCAGGGAGAGGGCTCTGAAGCGCGCCTTTCCAACACCCCCAAGAACTGCATCTTTATACCCTGAATAGGCATGGCATGGGAGGCTACCTCCCATTGGTGTTCCATGCTGCTTGGCTAGCAGACACTGCTGCTACCTGAACCAAAGTGGGCAGCAGTGGCCCAGAGTGAGAATCTAGAGTACTATAAAGTCTTCACTTGGTTTCCTGCAGGCAGCAGCATCCTAAAGTGGCTACTGGGTAGGTGGTGTGCTTGTCCTGACAGTGGCAGGTTGTGTCCTATGGACATCTCAGCAAGACAGGAACACGGCCTGATAGCCTCTACTAGGGATAGGAAGGAAAATGGAAGCATGCCCGTGTTTCCTTTCAGAAGCAGGCACTGTGGCTTTCTGGGAAAAGCATACCTCCTGCAGTGGGAATAGGCCATCCTACTCACTACCTCTTGCTTGGCATGAAATAAACTGCTATGCTCCCCTTTAAGGGAAGACAGACACCTCCTGCCACTCTGCATCCTCCTGCTTTGGTCAGTCCCTTTCCTTGCCACATGGAATGTAGTGGCACCTGTGGTTGGATCCAGGAAGTCTCAGGGTCACACACTGCACTAGACTTTGTCCTTTTGTGCTGCACCAAAACACCCACTTTTCCCCAGCTAGAGGGCACTGTCAGTGACATGTTGGGTCTGAAGTGATGGGGTGAGGGCTGTGTTTGAACTGAATTACCAGACCCTATTGCTGCACAGTGTGCCTCACCTCAGCTAGCATGATCCAGCTGCTCCAGGCCAGAGACTTTAAGCTTCAAGACAGCAGGGAACTCAGCTGCCAGATGCTGGGGAAGGACACAGTAGAGTCTAATGGGCTCACCTGTTTCCTGCCTGGGAAAAGGAAAGTGGCACAGCCATCTCCCCTAGTCCTCCTTACTCTGTGTCTAGAGGTCATCTGACCTACGTCCCCACTACTGTCCTTAGATAGCAGGTTTTACAATTTCCTTAGGACAGGTCAAAAGAATCATTTTTCTGATAATGGAA